>VXAV01007863.1:347565-372578 GCA_013399715.1 Alectura lathami | reverse complement strand
TACTTCTGTGTCATTCATTGGTGTCTGTTTTTCTGTCTCTGGACATAAGAATTAACAGAAAAGCATACAGGAGTACATGCGGAGAGACGTGTCCTCTAGGTGGTGCATCTCTCAATATAGGAGGGTTGTGGGGGTTTTCTTGTTCTTTTTTATTCTTTGTTTAAGATCAGTGCCTGTTAATAGATTTAATGACATTTTCAGAAGTCCTTTCTATAGACTAATAGATTTTAAAATTCTGTCTAGTGTTTAGTGGTCATTGCTTTCTTTTTTTTTAATTTGTAAGCATAAAAAAGTTATTTCCTGATATCGTATCAGCATAAAGTATCACAAGCACATAACAGCTTTTTTTGTAGAAGATGGTAGAACATAGGTTATTGGTACATACATGTTATTGGAACATAGGTAGAACATAGGAGTTATTGGTAGATTAGCTCACAAGTTTGTCTTTCTTACAAAAACACTGGCAAAATCTTCACTGTTGTAGAAGAGATGAGGGTTTCAGAAAATATTTAGCTGCTGTTTTTTTAGGCATACTGAGTTATCGGAATCCTAGAACTGGAAGGCACCTGAAAGGATCATCGAGTCCCTTCCCCTGCTCAGTGCAGCCTCAGGTAGCACCTGCTTGTTTCTGACAGATACTTATCTAACTTTTATGGGGGTCCTGCTGTCCCTGTCAAACTTGGACTGCAGCCACCTCTCTGCACCATTAGAACCTGGAACCTAAACCTTCTTCCTGCATCTTAAGCTCATTGCTTTTTGCACTTTCTCCCTTGGAATAATTAGGTAAACTATAATTTCACTTCTGCAGGTTTGTAGTATTGGGCAAGTACCATACTGCCTTCACTCTTTATTTTTCAAGCTAACATCGTTTTCATTAATTGCATTTTCTAGGTGTCTGTTTCTCTTCATTGTTCCTCTCCATTGTTCCTCTCAACTGTTCTGTATCCCTCTTGAAATGCCTCGCACACCGCTGGATGCAGCACTCCCCTTGAAGCTGTAATGCAGCTGGGCTGGGATGGTAGTGTTTTGGGGTTTCCAGGCAGGACTTACATTTCTAGTTCCTCTTGCAGAATGTTTGGGTTTGCTAAACTCCTAGTCCTCTGTAGCCCCACAGCTTGTTTGTTTGTTTTTCTGTAGGGTTCATTGTCTAACTAGCTGTTTCAAAGCCTGCCTTCATATAGTGGGTTATTCTTTCCAGTGTGCAACTGTCTTGCATTTGTCTTTGGGTAGCCTGCCATTTCATCAGACCATGCTTCCAATTTGTCAGAATCACCCTGAATTCTAAGCCAAGCCAAGCATTCTGATGGTCTCTTCCCACTTGGTGTCATTTGCAGAATTAATAAATGCATCCACTACTCAGTCGTCCAGGTCACTGCACTCTATTCCTCTTACATTAATCTTATAAACTAGTAAATTTTGTCAAAGGACTAAAACTGTGTCTAGTGGTTCTATTAGTGGTCCATCAAACTTATAAAACTAAATCAGGAGCCACAATGCTGAAGCATATGGATGCACTAGGACTGATGGGCTAGGAAAAAAAGGAGTTGAGAAGTAGTAGGATGAAAAGCAGCAAGATCTATCTTCCTGTAGAAATACATCCCCATTCCTGATAATCTCGTAACATCTTTAGTGACAGAAGTAGATGTTGAACTGGAGATGAGAGAAGTAATTCTTCTGTTGAGGCTGGGCTCATTTTTCCCATGTTCCATGTGTCCTAGTTTCAGGGGTTTATGAATGTCACCAGAGTAAAAGTTTCATCCTCAGTGCAGTTTTCCTGTTTACTCTGCATTAGAGATTGGGTGACAACTGTGTTGCCCTCACCAGCTGGCTGCCTTTTCTTGTGATGCCGTAAAGAAGAATTCATCTAAGCCACTCTCAGGTGAGATGTAACTGAAGCTGTGACTCATCTTCTACTATCAGTATTGTGGAGAACAGTTCTGTGATGATCAGAGAGATCACTTTTCATATGGGGCTACGGAAATGCATTCATTATTCTTGCGGTACCTTGTAGCCCAAGCAACATGGGATCACTATGTCCTACAAGCTAAGGAGACCAGGTGGTATTTGCTTTGGGGACTATCCAGGAATTCCAGAATGTGGTGGAAATATGGGGTGGGAAGTGGTGTTTTTCTTCACATCAACACTGAACGAGTAGATAGAAAATAGCAGACTGTAAGCCACTATGCTGTTTCACCGTGCAATGCTCTGAATGAACCTTCACGCGTGTATTACTTCTTAGAATTTAAACTGTTGGCAAACCCTTTCTAAAGATAGGAATGACACATCTCGTTTGATGAAGGCAGAGCACTGCACACTGAAGCACAGCAGGCAGGCTGCAATCCCCGTTTGTCCTGTTGGGCCCCCTTAACGCTGTTTCTGTTCCACGACAAACCTGAATGTTGCAGCTTCCTTGGCTCTCCGAATCACAGAAAAGAGCCGAGGAGCCACCCCAAACTCAGGAGGAGGTGAGTTCTCTCAGCAAACCTTGGTGGCATCTCTCCATTACCAATCTACTCTCAAATTCCCTCAAAAACAACCTAAAAAAAAAAAAAACACCACCAACAAGAAAATTTTATTTGAACGCTTGTAATTATATTTGTCTGGGAGAACAACCGAGGTGTCAAAGTATCAAAGTGAAATTCAGAAAAGTCAAGAGCAAGTAGGGACTTGAAGGGGCAAAACGGAAGTCGGAGAAAACCACACTGGTCTTTGTCATGGTAATAGTAATGAAGCCAAGCTGACAAAGCCCAGACAATGGACCGAGTTACTGTACTGTGAACTGCTTCCTGCCGCTGGGCTTCACAAGGCAACTCCACCGAGCTGATTAGGGAGCTACGGAGCCTCTCCGCTTGCGCCTGACTCGGGAAGCTTGCCAAGCCTTAGGGTTTCTGTCACTCAAAGCTTTTTGGTTTACCTGTGACAAATGGAAGAGAAGAAGAGACTAAAGAAGAGAACTGCGCTCTGTGCTTTGCTGTTGACAGATGGGGGATGTTTGAGTGGGCAAAACAACAGTTCTGCTGGGAGCCTCGCCGCAGGGGGCTGAGTGTCCTCGCATTCTGGCTGGTTTCTGTGCCAGCTGGGCCTGTCGGCAACGCGTAGGAGGAAGCACTTGGATTTGTCCTGCAGGTCCCCTCTCTCCAAGCCTCCAAGCTGGTTTTGTGCTGGGAACATGCTGGAGATGGACATGAGCTCTGTTCCCAAAGCGGTCAGTGAAAAGTGAGTTCACAGCCCAGACTCCAGCAGCACAGGAGATTCCCTTTCTGTTAAGCTGCCTTGTAACCTCGCTGCTCTGTGCATGCATATCCCTTCGGGGGATCTAGCCCTTCAGGGATGCAATCAGGCTTCTAATCAATTAGGCAAATTGACTGCAGGGTTAAGCTATTTCCTATTCATGGCAGCAGGCCTGGGTAACATTAACTCCGTATTTCCCACGAGTCCTGATCCTCCCCACCTTGGGAGCACCTCAGATGCTTGAAGGACAAGATTATTTAAAAAAAAAAAAAAAAAAGAGTTTCTAGTAACGTTGGGCATGCTACGTTCCTGTAAAAAGCAAAATAATTTAGCCAAGTGTGGGTGGATTTTGGTGACTCTTTTAAAGAATTTATATGCAAAGGTGAAGGGACAAATATTTCGATAAGCAGATGTGGGAGCATTTTCTCTTTAAATCCCAGTCACGCAGAGACGCAGTGCACGTGAGCAGTCATATCAAAGTCCATACAGCTATTCAGAACTAGTGCGGTATGTGTTTAAACCCGCAGGTGTTGGAAGTGGTTATGACTGGGTGTTTACAGAGTGCAACTTTAAAAAGTTGCAAGGAGAGAAGTCACAGATGAAAGCAAAGCACTTTCCCTCTCTACTGTTCTTTGTAGCGGGGATTTATTTTTATCAGGCTCTGCAAGGAGTTCTGCCTAAGCAGAATTCTTGAAGACTCCATGCAGGTGCAGGCTTACTGGAGGGACAGGGCCATAGTATGGCAAGCTCATTCTTCTTAAACACTATTTTGGACACACATCCTATTATTTTCACAGATTATTTCCAAAGGTGACATGGCTACGCCATCGTGTCTGATTTCATTGGCTATTTCAAGAGTTTTACCAAGAGTTCAAGAGAAGCGTAACTTCTTGCCTAGTGCTGCATACGGGACAGAAAAGCCATCCCACATGGTGCAGTGATCAGTTGCTCTCAGTGTGTGGCTGAGCAGCCCACTAAGCACGGGGCCTGGGTGAGGCTCTGCTCATGTTGCTGCACAGTTCTGCCAGTCGCATTAGGCTCACTCAGGGTGCTGTGCAATGAGCCGCCACCATCAGTTATTTATATGTTAAAAATGGATCCGGCATTAAGATTCCTGAAGGTCAGTTGCTGTCTTTATATACGAAGATATTTAATTTTAACTTATGTGAAGACATTTTCACATCTCGTGAGTTTTATGTAAAATAGCAGAGCTCTACTGTTTAACAGTTTTCTGTTGAATTTTAGATGTTGTTGTTCTAACCCTTGTTTTACAAGCATTCCTTTAGGTTTCCCCATTTGCAAGAATGATGGCAGGCTTGTATTCATGGTTGTTAATTGGTGAGTACCCAAGTGATGGAGCAAAAGAAGTTCACAAACCTCTGTTTATTAAATAAGGTGACTGTACTTGTTAACCGTGTACTCAAAAGAATGACAAGCACATACATAAAAAGCTGATTGAATTTCAGCTTTATTTTCCCACATACAACAACAAAGTCTATAAATTTGCTGTGTTTCATGCTCTGTGTTTCATGGATGAAGATGTCTCTGTTCAACACAAGAGTCTTAGAGAAAGAAGACCATTACCACTTGAAGAAAATCCCAGTTATATGAAGATCAGATCACTGTATTCCCATTTCAAAGTCCTTTTTCAATTTCCAGAGCAATAAAATAGAAATATAATACATATTGAACCAGGAATGAGAACTGGAGGATCAGAGTGTCAACCTGTGTTTGTTCTTGTTAAATCAGTCCTCTCCTCAAGGAACCCCAATCTTGTTTAGTAAGATGAAGGACCTCCTGGCAAACGTCTTTCTCAAGCTTCTCACAAACACTGAGGAATACAAATGGCTTTCCTGACAGCAATATTGTCTCCATAAGATGATGAGCAACCTTTGTGTTTTGATGGCCTCTCACGCTTCATAATGTTTTTCTGAGGGGTAAAGCCACAATGAGGCTCCATCTTAGGGATGAAGCTGATCCTTATATTCTTCCATGTCCAAGAAAACCTGTTTCCATACCTGAACTCTGCTGAAGCATTTGCTTTCCTGGTAAAGGGCCCCCAGTCCTCCAGAACTGCGGCAGACCACTAGTAACGTTGTCAGAGAACCTCTATTGGCAGTGTGTGTAGAGGTGCAGTTTTTCAGGGTAGTTCCACAGTTAGATCCCAGGGATGCTGTACTGCGTGAACGACAGACATTCAGCAGTAGTGATAGTACCTGCTAAATATCTGAAGACTGATGAACTTTACTGCTTTCCTCCAAATGTGTTTCTTTATTTGGTGTTACTTGGAACAGGTGTCTGGAGCACAGCAACCCATTTGCAGCTGTTGAAAATGAGTACAGCATCCACGGCCATTTTGGTGGTAATCAAATATCAAATGATGAGTTGTTTTCTTCTTGTTCTTCTTCTTCTTCTTTTTTTTTTTTTTTTTTTTTTTTTTTTTTTTTAATGGAGGGTTTGCAAGGTGGCATAAGGACTAATGCACCCTTTCCAAGTACTGCTGTAGAGTGTGTATGTGTGTGCGCACAAGTGTGTGTGGGTTTCAACTAAAACTGGCTGCTTCATAGTGAAAGCTGGTAGCAGACAGGTGGGTGGCAGGCATCAGAGGCAAGGGGCTGCGCATGAGAATCACTCCCTTTGAGCCATTGTGCTGTTTGGTAGAATTGAGATGACATGGAGCTCAGGATGGAGGTAGCAGAAGTCTGGAAATACTGAGTGGTGGTTTGTGGGCAGATGAGGGTGGTATCCTGAATGCCCTCTAGCACTGCTAAAGATTCTCTGAAAAATTGCGCTGCTGGCAGAGCCGGTGGTAAGTCTGCCCAGAACGCTGCAGGAGTTCATTCTGTCTTCAGCCACCCCATGTTCCTCGTGGAGTTTCTGCGAACAGGAGAACAGAGCACAGTCCGGTCTGTGTCGTAACTGTGGCCCTCTCAGGCGGGTTGTTCGTGTCACTGTTCAGAGGTGTCACCCGTGTCTCCGTTTGACAGATAATAATTAAAAGAAAAAATTGACTGCAAGCATAAAGCAATATATTTTAAATAGTACTTGGATGTAGATTTCATGCTTTCGTTACTCTACATAGAAATGTTGTATTCTCGAGTATTAAGCAGGAAAAATAATCAGACTAAATCTTTTTAGATCTTGTAGGCTTTAAAACTGGTGTTTAAAATATACTGATACCTAATATCCACATAAAAGCCTTCCAAGTAAATGGTATCAGGATCTTAGGTAGGAGGAAAAGAGCTACGTGCCTTTCAGAAATAATAAACCTAAAGTAAGACTTGATTTTCTAACAGAACACCAGCTTGCATGTGACTGTAGTAAGACCAGGAGAAAGCCCTGATTTGTAGAGTATACCATAAAAGGGAATATTGAATATTTACTACTAATAAAATACATGAAAGCCAAAGGGAAAATCTGATAGTGAAGACCAGTTTTGTACAAAATGAACATCTCATTTTTTTTAATATACATGAATGGCAACCATTTGCCTAAAGTAAGAACCATTACTTTAAGCAATTAAAAAAATATATATAACTAAACAAAGATTTCCATCCTTTATCTAATATTTTACTGAAAAGTATCCAAAAAACCCCTCAAAGTCCATGAATGGGTGATGGCAATCCCAGGTTATGGGACATTCTTAACGAATTCAGGGATGTATGGCTCTTCTTAAAAAACAAAACCCATAACTGCTATTCATTCACAGGCTCGTCCTGCACGATTCCTCTGATTTCTTCTTCGAAGCTGCATGCGTAGCAAGCAGCGTGTAGGCGTTGACTCTGAGTATTCCTCTATTAAAGCAGTCCCACACAGAACAGTAGTTAATTTTGATAGGGTTTATTTTTAAGCATCCACGTTAAATGTTTCATCTCCCGCAGTTCCTGAGGAAGGACAGGCAGTGTCAGTGGAAAATTTCTGCTGTCCAAAGGCAGGAGTGTCAGGCAAACCTCTTCTTTCTTGTCCCCACCCTCTGTCACTGATAGCGAATCAGTTCTGAGTTAGCCATGAATCTCCCCACAGCAACTGGCAGAAATGTACTTTCTTCTTCGCTCAAAAATTCTAGTGTAAAACCAGTTTCTGGGCTGAAAGGTGGTGGATAGCTCTAGTTAGCTAACAGACATTGTCCAAAGCTTGAGGTCAGGATGCATTCAGTTCTGAGCACGTTAGTGCTATTTGATGCCTTCCAGCTGTATGCAGTATTCTCTTGTGAAGGTGCTGAGGTGCTTTTCATTACCTAAAACAATTCTGTTTCTCCTATCCCAGGATGAATGATTTATTTCCAAGAGAACTTAAATCACCAGGTGCCACTGAGAGGCAGAAGGATGAAAATGTTCCTCCATTTTTGTTCAGAAGGAAGCAGCAGGGACAGCACTGAAGAGGGCTTCCAAAGCATGCAAAGTTTTTGGTGAGTTAGGAAATGGAAGTAATGGAGGTACTGAAATGGGAGTACATTTTCTCCACATGTTGATTTGAACCAGCACATTTCTTAGATCACAGCTGTTCTTGCAGGAAGCTCTATCTACAGGATTAATAGTGGTTCCTGTGAGTAAAATGCCTATATTCTCTCACGCAGACTGAAAGCATAAACCAGATTTGTTATAAAGAATAAGGTCTCCAACACCTCTTTCTTTTCGTGACAGTGATTCAGAACAATGGAGTTCTTAAAGTAATCACACATTCAAGTACAAGTAGGTGCAAGCTTTCAAATATGCTGAAAGTGAATATTCACTACATCGCATCCCGGTGTTTGCTTCTGATGTTAAGAAAAACCTGCTGTGCAAACCAGGATGCCTGTTTTGAAAAGTCCGTAGCTCTGTTATTTTGAAGTCAGATTCCTTCAAACAGGGCAAGGCACATATTTACTTTCCAGGGATGTGTGCCATTTGTGCCAGCTTTGGTACTCTTAAAAGAAAATGACTTTGAGTTTCTTTGAATGCAGAAATGCATGCAAATACAGTTTTCACAGCAAACAAATGTGTTTAGGTGTTCTGCAGTAACATTTTACTGGTAGTTTGGTTTCAGTTGAGGGAGAGAAGTTGTGAGTTGTACTACCAAAAACAAATATTGCAGGTAAACAAAGAGACTGAAATAATTTTATTAGAGTAGAAAACAGTTACCTAATATTATTGTTTTGCAAACACAGCACTATGCAGTGGACATTAAAATTATGTCTATTAAATTAATTGTTTATAGTAAGCGCTTTAAGAGGAGTTTTTGATGTATCTTGCAGTCCAGAGCATCAGAATTCCAGTGCTTCAGTCTCACCAGTGCTGGTACGTTCCTCCTCATTTATTCTGTACCGCCATCTTCAGTTCCACACAGCCTGGGGGCATCAGTCTGCTTACCAAGTTTGGAGGCTTTGCCCAATTTCAGATCAACTGAAAAGAGATTTGGGGTTGGCCTAGGACTCGGGTCTGAAAGCAGCAACATGTAGAGTTGTGCACATAGGCCCACTCACACTGGATTAATACCTTTTCCCTAAAAGATTTAGCAGCTTTAGCACTACAGTTCATTATGGGTCTGGTTATAATTAGGTCTGATGAAAAATGAGAGTTTGTGAATTTTGAAATATTTTCTCCTTTCTGAACAAAGTAGGCAAAATGTTTTAAGAGCTCTTTTTGGTCCTTTCCAAAGGAAAATGTCTCTCCAGGTCTCCTCTTGACACTAGCAGAGCTGTGTTTTGACTTAAAACCCCAGACAACTCCCTCAATTAAAACACCAATGTTATCTGCGCAACGCGTGTTACTTTGGTTTGCTGGAATGACACCACCTGTTCTGGGTCAGTTCAGTGTTAACCTGTATTCTCACTGTGATTTATGGGAGCTGTAACTTGCGGGGCACAGACCCACTGCTGGGCTCCCATGTCAGAGCAGTTTCCTGCACTGCAGCCCGGCGTGAAACCTCCAGAGCTCTGCCAGAGGGGTGACCTCTGTACGGGATACAGAGTGCAGCCCCGGGAGTCCTAGTGGGAAGAAGCTGCTATCTGTCTGCAGAATCCGGCTCACAGGCAGGCAGGTGCTGTACTTGGCTCGAAGTGATTAGACTGCTTTAACAAATGGAAGTATTAGGACTCTGATTTGACTTAAAAATTGATTTTTTTTTTGTATCAATTTTCTAGTTCAAGTCAAACTCATTTGGTGAAAATGCTTACTTCTGCAAATACTGCATTTTTCTCCCTACTTAAATAAGTAGCAAAGTACTGAAGTATTTTTAGGAAGCTGATATAACGAAAACGATGACAAATGTCTTGCTCAGGACTGATTCTATTAATGTGCATGGCTTAATTATTCGATACGACAGTGAAATTTTATAGTTTTTTAGCTTTAGGAAGCTAAACCAATGGTTTCTAATTATGCTGATAAAGAGGAAATCTCCCAAACTGGAAAGTAATGTAGACGCTAGAAATTGCCTTTTCTTAATTTTCTAAAAATCTGTATGAGGTACAGGCCATACTTGGAAGTCTCAGTATTAATAATCATCCTGGCTTGGTATCAAGACAAGAATTTTTTGCTGCTCTGTTACCTTCCTCTTCTGTAACCAATCTGCAAATTAGTTTTACAGAGTGGTTGGTATTACTGCAACTGAAAGCTTGTACTGAAAACAGGAATTTCTCAATCTGAGCTAAAGTGCTTACAGGACTGAAAATCATAATACCAGAGAGTTTTGTGATTTTGTTCTACAGCTAAGCTGGAGGTAAATGTTTCTCAGTGTAAGATCTTCCATGTACCAGTGTGCACAAGCAACAAAACAGAATAAATAAATAAATAAATAAATAAAACTTCCAGGGGAACAGTATAATAAGCATGTTTGAATTCAGAAGTTTATTTGTACTCTTGTATGTTGAAGAAATCTGGTTTCAGTTTCATTTTGTGAAAAACTTTGTACTTCCCATGTGAGTGGGCTGAGAGTCTGTCAATAACTGCTTATAGAAATAAACAGATCACAGATCCCTGTAGCAGAGATGAGACACTCAGCAGAGTGAGGGAACAGAACTCTTGCAAAAGAAGAGATGAGAACACTGAAAAGAATCAAACTTGGCAGTGGAGGTAAAAAACGAACCAAAAACTTCTCACAGATAGCTCACCAATACTATTTTAAAGTGGAGATCATAGAATCATAATCATAGAATCATAGAATGGCTTGGGTTGGAAGGGACCTCAGAGATCATCTAGTTCCACCCCCCCTGCCGTGGACAGGGCTGCCAGCCACTAGCTCACTACATCAAACTTCCCAGGAACCCATCCAGCCTGGCCTTGAACACAGCCAGGGATGGGGCAGCCACAGCTTCTCTGGGCAGCCTGTGCCAGCGCCTCCCCACTCTCTCAGGGAAGAATTTCTTCCTGATGTCCAACCTAAACCTCCCCTCTTCCAGTTTTAGCCCATTCCCCCTTGTCCTACCATTATCCACCTGTGTAAAAAGTCGGTCCCCCTCCTGCCTGTGAGCTCCTTTCAAGTATTGGAAGGCCGCAATGAGGTCTCCCCGGAGCCTTCTCTTTTCCAAGCTGAACAATCCCAACTCCCTCAACCTTTCCTCACAGGAGAGGTGCTCCAGCCCTCTGATCATTTTGGTGGCCCTCCTCTGGACCCGCTCCAACAGCTCCACATCCCCTCTGTACTGGGGGCCCCAGGCCTGGACCCAGCACTCCAGGTGAGGCCTTCCAAGGGCAGAGTAGAGGGGGACGATCACCTCCCTCTCCCTGCAATGTTCACTGAGATGTTTACTGAGATGTTTACAGTATTTACTGAGATGTTTATTGAGAGCTCAGAGTTCCAAGAAAACCAAGAAGGTTATGACCATTTGCGATGAGGAAGGACATGTGTAAGTCCCAGAAAGTTTTACATGGATAAAACCCACAATTTTATATACAGACACATCGGTCTCTTCATTCTTTAGAACATGAAATGCACAGTCGAATCTGTTTTCCTGTCACAGGTGGAGACTGCAAGGCAGATTTATCCAGGTACACAAGCAGCCCTCGTGATCCCTGGGAATGGACTGGCCAGCCCTCAGCTCCTTTAAACATGGGTGAAGTCAGTGCCGGCAGCTTTTGCTCCCCCGGCCCCGCAGACTGCTGGAGCAGACGCCCTACAGCAGCTATTACAAGAGCATGTATCTGTGGCAGCTGCCCAGTGAGTAAGCCTTTGGAGCATATCTGCCACACTGCAGCCACACAGATGTTACCAGCAGGGCCAGGGATGAGTGTGTAAGTGCAATGCAAACTTTATTACAGAAAATGGACTCCAGAGAGTAAGCTCATTTCTTACTTCCAGAAGTAGCTGCTGGTTTTCTCTGTCTTGTACAGGACATAACCACCATGTCTTCAAACAGATGTAATTAAAATGGTAAATGTTTGAAAGGTGAAGCCAGCACTGGCACTTCACAAAACAACTAAAATAGGACTGGCCAGTGCGCTTTGCAAGAGCGTGGTTATGGTGGCAAACAACTCACAGGAAGAATCTTTTTGAAAGAGGTGGGCAGTGCCCTCTAGAGAATTTTTTTTTCCGGGTTGATCAATAAATTGATGTGTTGATTCCAATTTTACAGCAGAAAATTCAGAGTTTAACCCCATTCACACCAAGATCATTCATTTCCAACTATCATTTTCAGTGTTCCAATACAGATAAAGAACTTGGGGGAAAAAAAGATCCATGTTGAAAAGACTTTTTGCCAGCTTTTATTCATATCTTAAAATAAATTTTAAAAACAAACATCAGTTTTAGTAAAACAAGGTACCCTGTTCTTTTTTTTCTTGTTTTTCTTTTTTTTTTTTTCTTTTCCCTTTATAGGCAACCAGCCAGGGTTAAAAATGCTGTTTACAACAGACATGCAAGATTTCAAAAGGAATTAGTAGAGACACATTTTGTTGAAGTCACCTAAAATCAAGAACAAAGGTTGTAGGATTTTTAAATGGTATATTTCTGCACTTAACTGCTAATAAAAGTGGCTACTAATTGTTAGGCCCAAGAGTTATATGGGAGGGACCATTAACATGTTGTTCTGTTTTTGAAGTATCTGTCTGCATTAACATAGGGCATTGTAGTGCAGATTACATTGAAATGCTGACTACTTTGTGGTAATATTGCTAGCAGGAAAGCATTCCATCCTGCAGTAAAGGGTTGAGTTAACTTAGGAAAGGTAAGTATAAATGGTTTTGGTGTCTTATATAGCCTTCTTGACTACTAAAGTTATATATTTATTTCCCATCAACATTTGGCTTTTTTGTTTTCCACAAATAAATCTTTTCTGCAAGGACATTTTAGCCTAAAACAAAGCGCCATGTACATACACAGCACAAGAGCTTTGACATAAAAGCCAGCTTCTTCCTGGTAAATCTCTTGTACCTTAGGAGAACTGGAATAGGAAACATCACTCATTTAAGCTTTAGATCTATAGAAAACTCCGACTGCTGTGGATGAGGTTAGTTTTCTTTGCAGCAGTCAGCCTAGCCTAAGAGAAACCAGTACTTGAGAGCTGCATTTAGAACAACATGGCAAGACCTAGAGCCTTACCACAGTAGGTTTTCAGCTTTACATTTCCATAGCTAATTGTTTCTGTCCCGAGTGAATTAAGTGCCAAAAGAAGAAAAAAGTCGATTTTAATTGACACAACCAGGGCAAAAGAAGCATGTTTCTTTGCATATGCTAACCAGTCCCCTCTGTGCGTTTATGTTTGTCCCTCGGTGGGTGCAGACGGAGAGCAACGAATTTCTCCTAAGCCAAAAGCTACACTGCTTCCATCTTCTCTCCATCCCTTTGTTCTCTCCACTGAACAAAGGTTTCTCCTGCCAGGCTTCCCCTATGCTACTGGCACTGGCTCTCCTTTCCGCTCTCATTTCCCCCACATCGCCTTGGCCCCTTCCCCCACTTCTTGCCCCTCTCCTCCCCTTGCTTGCTGCCTTCCCACCCTCCTGGCCTGGCTCTTTGTTCCCACGGCACTCCTGAGCTGTGCAGCCGCAGCAGAGCTCTTTTTTTTCTCCTTCTCATGGGGAAAACTGGGATCATTTGAAGTCCCACTGACAGCAGACAAGATAAGAGAAAAGAAGGAAACATCACATGCCTCGAGAAAATGCTGTCATTAAACACAACCATATTTTCCTCCAGAAGGACATACAGAAGCCCAAGAAAGGCTGCATGCAACTTGCATGCAATTATGACATATTGCTATTTGAGCCATTTGTACAAAATTAACGACTTTCTTTCCTAATGTACCTAACAGCATTTTTAGAAGCCCATTTCTACCTGTGAGGGAAAGTGCAGTTCAGTCAAAAAGTCAGTGTGGGCTGTACATCAAAGTTTTCAGAAAGCTTTTATGTGTAGAAATAACAAGCCTTTTCAAATCCACGTACAAACTTTTGGCAAGGAACTAGCTGTTAGAGTACAGAAAGGCCTCAGGTGCATGGTACAGACCTGCTGCTGTGGTAGTGGTCTGCGTAACAGAAGTACAGACCCTCTGACGAGAGAGAAAGCACAACTGTAATTTCCCCAGCTTTAGAAAGATAATACTAGTACCCCACATTTCTAATCAAAATCATTAATATCTTTCATAACCACCATCTTAAGATTACAAGAATAACTGACAAAGGAAGCTTAAGCAACCAAGAAAAAAATGTTTAAAGTGATGTGTCTCTCTTACCTATTCACCTTGTTTAATAAGGTCATGATTGCAGACAAAGCACCTTTGCATTCCACTAAAATTCTAACAGTTTTAGACTCCTGCCTCTTCCAGTTTATGCCTGAGATAATCAATATGTTATTAATCATGGTGTGAATGGGATGAGCAGCAGCCACACCAGTCCAGCAGTCTGCCATGCGTCTCTTGGGTAGCCTGGCAGTGCTGAGGAAGCCAAAGGTGCCTATGCATTCATTACCCCTAATATCAGAGATCAAAAGAGTCATGCATTGCTCTGCAGCACATAAATGACTTTATAGAAGAATTCTTGTGCTTTCTTAGGAACCCACAAAAACTGGCAGAGACAGTAGGCACTAAAAGCATTTCTCTAAAAGCTCACTTCTGCTGCCTGATCGCATACCTCTCTGGGACAGAGCAGAAATTTGCCGGTATTTCCACCTGAATCCTTCTCCCGTGCATTGAAAACAATGAAATTCTGCTTGAATTAGGACAAGAGGCAATACAAAGGGGCCCTAAGGATTCAGTCTTTTAATCACAACTGTGACAAAACACTGTCATCCTTCCCAGCAATTCCCTGGCAATTTACAGTATACCAGTGTAAGAGGAGACCATGCTTTGTGAGAACACCTCACTAGATCACCAGATCTTCATCTTCCGATCTCCCTGCCTTTGCAACATCACCAGTTACTCTGTCATCCTGAAGCTATTTAAGAGCTATGTTCTGACCGTGACATTGCATCTCACGTTATTTGGAAACCAAAGTCAGTGCAGACTTTTGCAGAGGAGGGCATTCCAACAGGACTGTGTGAATGCACACTGCCAGCTCCACCAGTCTCCAATAGGAGCTTAAGGGTTTTTATTATAGGAGCAATTTAAAGTCATTTATTCTGAGCTGTGTTTTGGGCTGCTTCCCCAAAGGGATTTCCTTCCTGCATGGAAGATGGAAACTAAATTACTGGTCAGCTTTTCCTGTGGACATACTGGAATCCCTTTCCTACGGTCTAGCAGATGTCTTAGTATATTAAAAAAGAAACATGGAACTGGGAACTTTGGAGAGAACTTCCCAAAGCAAAGAAGACCTAAAAAAGGGGTTAGGCTTTTTTTTTTTCCCCTAGTTCTTGTTTCCTAGTTCCCTAGTGCTGCTGACCAGAAAGGATTCCTACTGCAGCCATCCAGCAAAAGCCTTATTTACATTCCCGCTTCTTCTGAACATAAATGTGCCCTTTACCTCATTACTGGATGCAACCATTCCACAGAGAGCTTCTGGAGATAACCATTTGAGAGACTTTATTAATGCCTTTTCCTAAAATTTGAGAGGACATTTAAAAACCAAAGATAAACAGTACACTCTTTGCTAAACTTTTAGGGAATACCTGCCTTTCCCTTCTCTTTTGACAGAGCATCCCCAAAGAGACAGGTGTAACAACAGTCCACTTACATTCTGCAAACAAATTGTACAGATGCTGCGGGGTGTTAGAAGGCTCAAAACACATCTTACACTGAAATGGAGAGAAGATAAGACTCTAAGGAGGCAAGCTTGTCCCTGACAAACTTTTTCAGTATTACAAGGGCCAAGGGCACATACAGATCAGCTGGAGCAGGTAACTGCCGTGATCACCAGAAGGTCGCCTTTCCATCTCCTGCCTTGTCAGGGCTGGCACTGTGAAGCCTCACGTTTGTTTGGGCCTCGCAACTGGCCGCCATCTCAGGGTGGGGCAGCGAGCGTGACACTCGGCTCTGTGCAGTGCGGAGACACGGTGCCAGGGGCTGGGGGCGGCTCCCCCGTGCCCTCTGCACCTATGCTGCGTGGTGCCTGGGGTACGACTGCGTGTCCTGGCTCCTGGTGGCCAGCCATGCCGGAGAGCTGCTGCTCGGGCAGTACCTGGTGGCACACCTGCTGGGAGGCTGAGCAGGGACAGGCCATCCCTTCTGCGTCTCCAGCGGTGACTGAAGGACCTGGCCCGCACCTGGCAGGTAGGTCCTTCCTGACTGGGAGGGCTATGTCTTCCTGGTGGGCCAGCATCGTGAACTCAGCCCTCATGGCTCTGAATGTTGGTCAGCAGCTTAGGCACTGTGGGCTCCTGCTAGTCACCAGAACCACTTCTATGGCCAAGTTTCTACAGCCCCATGGCTGGATGTGCACCAGCTGCAGGTCGTTTCTGTGGCCAGAGGTTGAGCTTCTTCCCCTGCAGGGACTTGCAGTGGTGGCAGCGTGTTACGTTATCCAGGTGTTATGCATCTCAGCTGATGACAGTTGGTGAGATACTATTGTGTGCCTGCATGCTTAGGGGTCTGGGAAAATCTGAGAAAACAGTTAATACCATCATACTTACAAAACCGACCCACTGATTTACTGTATTGCAGCTTACGTAAACCAGAGCAACTGTGTTAACTAAGGTGCTGTGGTATGTGAGAGAGAGTGCTATATTCGCACATAATTATGTACATTTACACACACACAATACTTAGTTGGAGCATATATTAGTTGGAGCAGGATTTATAAACCTCCTTGGTAACTGCTTTTAGGGCAGTAACTGTTACATTTAATTTCTGATGTTATTGAAGCCAAAAACCTACTCTCCTTACAAGTGTAGAACTGTACTCTGAACTTGTGCAAGAATATATTCATCTTCTACATGTTGTCATCCTCAAGAAATCCTGCCAGTCAACAAAACTTGTTACTCCAAGTTTGACTTGGTTGATGGTGTCACTGAAAACAAAGAAGTGCAACTTACAAGCATCAACACGGAAGAAATAAGGTAGGCTGCTTAAAACTTTCTTGTAGGTTATTTCTCTGTTTTGAAACGTGTGAGAGTTAAGGCAAATATTTACCAGCTGTAAGCTCACAATTAGAAATCAAGGATCAAAAGCAAGAAACGTAATGCCACAGAGCAATGCAGGAGGTAGCATATCAATGTGTCTGGATTTGTCAGATTCACTTCTGCTACTCTCCTGTGGAAATGACTTAGAAAAGATAAGCACTGTAGTAATCATTCCCAGTGAATTTGTAAGGATGAAAAGCTAAGGTGTTTTTTGTTTTGGTGGGTTTTGTTTGTTTGTTTGTTTTTAATTATAGTTTACTCATGAATTTGCAGTCAGATAGAAAATTGTGATGAGTCTGTAATTTAAATCTGAAAATTACCATGTGTCAAGTTTTAGGATTCTGCTTGTTTTAACTGGCAACTCTTTCTTCAGTGAAAATAAAGCCTAAACAGAAGAGTAGGGCTTCATATTTGTGTGCTTCTTTTCTTAGACTAACAAAGTGTAAGATCAAAGCCAGTCAAGGGAACAATTAGAAGGAAAAGAACCCATTTCATTTGGCTGCACTGCAGTCTTCTAGCTGACTGGTTACTGGTGAATAGTGATGGGAATTGACTTTAACTGAAAGTGCACTGCACATGATGGTGATATAAACCTTATTTGGTTACAAATTCTCTTAGAGCTGAGACTTTTGGTAGAATGAAGAAAGTAATTTCAAATAGATATGAAATGGGCAGATGCTTTTCCCTTTCTGAGGTTTCCCTGGGTTTGTCCTCTTGATGGAAACTTTCACCAAGTTCATTTCCGCAACAGAAGGAATTCCTCCAGTGCTATGTGCAAAGCTCTTCAGGTACATGTGGAAGGGAAGACAGTGCTTTTGAAAACACTTCAGGATTTCCATTTTGAAGCCTAGTTACAAAGCACTGAAGCAAAAATAATTAGAAACCCTGGAGATTTAGTATCAAAGTTTCCTAAATGAGGCATCTCAAATATATCCACTGAAACATATCCGCCCTCCTACCCTTTACTGTTCCTGTTCACTTGCTGTTCAGCACTTCTGTTCAAACAGTGTATGAGTTGGTCTAAAGCTGTTAAAACTTCCCTTTCTATAGCTCAATATTAACTGAAGATGTATCCTTATAAGTAACTAGTTTGTGTTGTATAGTGGTTCATATTGCTTTTTGTTAGCTCTAACAATTTATTGAATTTTTCACCTTATTTTTTGAAAAGTTTTTCAAAAATGTGAATCATGTTTTAAATAATGATTGGAACTACACCCAAATTTTTACATAGACAAACAAAAACTTACCTCAGCGAAAAATTCAAATATACCAGGGATCACTATTTTCCTCCAGTCCTTCTGTGAGTCAGAACATTGGCAATTTTACAAAACTGAACTTTCGTTAGTCTTGGTGATCAGCTGAACAGTCTAAACTTGTATCCTGCATGAAAGTTTGAGTTTGTCTACTGATGTGTATTCCACACAGAGAGTAAAGAGGAAGGGATCAGCCGGGGGTCTAAAAAGGGGAAATGATGATGTCCACAACCATAGGTAGGGAAACAAACTGATATATTGCATGGATTCAACTTTACTGATTTTTGATATATAAATAAGAAGTGTCCTGGGACCTTGTAAGAGCCCAAATATACTCTTGCTGATTATAAAGCCAACCTTACCAGTCAGCGTTCAATTTTGCAATTGTCTGTACACTCAAGAAATTTGCACAGTTAAGAGGAAATGAGAGAAATGAGAGAAAATCTGTTATTAACAGGAGCTGAGTAAGGTAAAGGCCCAGCAGAGATGGTAATGTGCAGTTTTCATAGAAGACAGGTTAAGTCAAAACTCTTTTCATCTCTAATGTTATGCACTGTGACATGGGAAAGACTTTATTCTGTTTCTGTCCTTCAGGTGGCTTTTATAAGGCACCATGCATCACAAAGCCTGGAGAAGATGTGCCTCTACCTCTCATTGCAGCTGACTGATACCAGTGAGAAATATTTATGCTTCCTGGGGCAGTGCTTCCTGCTGGAAGGCAGACGTGCACTCTGCGCATCTAACTAGCAGCTTTCTTATATCTTCTTGTTTTTTTTTCATTTTTTTCCCCTTTTTGTTAATTTGTTTCCTTTAAACATTTAGGTTAAAAAAAAAAATCCAATGCCTACAGCTAAATTTAAGCATGTAAATCCAGTCTAATAACTTAATTTCTGCAGTTGCTGTACTCAGTGTGATTGAGGCTAGTACAGTTAGCTGGGTGAGCAACGCTGAGAATATGCATACCTGTCTGTGTCTGGGGCCAGCTGGGAAATGGAGGCTAGAGGGGACTGAAGCATCACAGTTTCCGAAAGTTTTTGACTTTGGTAGAACTTGTGTGTATTTAGCACCACTGAGGAAGGAGTAACTTATTTGGGTGCTTGACGTTGGGCACCCAGGTTTGGTGAGTTCTGAGCTGGTTTGGCTCTTGCCCGTGGATGTAAGCAAGGACAGGGTGGCGATGCATTACCTGGCCAGATGTAAATGCACAGAGGGAGAGAACTGGTTTCTGGAGTGCCTGAAGATATCTCTAGGAGGGATAGGATGGAAGCTAGGCAGAGTAAAATGTGTGCAGTGTATGAGAAAAAAGGTAGCTTGCAAGTGAGAAATGCTTGTCTACAAGAGTGCTTTCTAAGGCAAACAAGGGAAATTTCAGCATTCATGGATATTTGGAAGGGATCTGGCTAAAAGCAGGCCTTTGCTAGACACTGCAGAGAAATGGTTTTCATCTCGGTTTGATACTATCTCCGGTTGTTCAGTTGAAACACAGTGATTTTACTTGAAAATACATAGGGCAGCCAAAAGCTTATAGCTAGTTCTGCCTTCCTTAGAGATCAGCTTCCATAAAACCTTAAAGAAGGCTCCTTTAAAGAAGGTGCCATACTGTCAGCACATCTGTCTCGAGAAAGGGAAGGAAGCACTGAAGGAGGAGGATTGCTGTTCATTAATTGCATCATATTGAGCTTCCAGGCAGACAAGTACTTGAGACAGCCAAAAGGTGGAGATCTTTAGGTTCAACCCCCAGCTTTTCCTTTTCCTCCCCCCTTCCCAAAAGAAGTGCCTTGCCATAACCCTCCCTGTGGCAACACCGGGGGTTTTAAGGAAGAGTGAGAGCCAAAGAAAGAATTCCAGGAACTTGGTTAATTTCAATCCCATATTTTCTGGAGACTTGAGGATTCAGTGCTGTGTACTGCAGGGATACTGATGTGGGTACATTAGACTACTGAGCAGAACAGCACTGACTAGCTAGCTGCCAAAAATGATCAGTTTGTTTGCTCAGGAGATTAGTGATGAAAGATTGTATACAATTAAATTCCCAACCATACAAAAAGATGGGTACACCTGAATACTTTTTTTTTTTTTTTTTTTTTTTCCCATCTTGTAGAGACCTGGGTGAAGTAGCCTACTGGTATTAACTTTTAAAATAAGTGATTCACCTTCCTTAATTACCTTACATCCACAGGAGAGTGTAAGAGCTCTGAGAAGAGAGTGAGAGGAAGCTTGGGGAAGAAGCTTTCTCAGGTCCCAGGGAGTAAAAAAGAAATCACTATCCCAGTTAGGTCCACTGCTGTTTAGTTGTTCTTGTCTGAGAATGAGCTTAAGCTGTTGGAATCTGTGTTGAAAGTAGGAGACTTAGTGCACAGTGTTATCAAAATTGCGCCTCTACAGTGTTTGGAACTAGTTAGCCGCTGGTGGTTAATACGAAAATATAGCGCAGATTTTCTAGGCAAGGGACCTGTACATTTTCCTAGCAACCTGCAAGAATTTTTGCGATAGCTCAGGAATGCGGTGAGCATCTATGGATCTGAGCTAGATATTAAAAGCAGTTTGCCAGGAATGAGCAATTTTAATTAGCGTAAGGTTCAGATGCAGCATGAAAAATATTTCAAGTTCGACTGGCTTACAAAAATACAGCTGTAAGTCTTTGTGATTTGGGAAATAAGCGAGTCAACAGAACCACAACAGCAAAGCCCCTCTGGATTTGGGGGGGAGTGCTCCAGCAATGCTGGAGGCATTGCTAAATAATCTGCATAATCGGGGTGAAGGGTCACATCTTCCTAGGTAGCGGCTAACTGCTGGCAGACAGGACAGCAGACTACAAGGACTGCTGGTCCTGGGTTGCAGCTGACATTTTCTTAGCGAGGGCAAGAGATATTTTCTGGCCCTGGGAAAGTGCCTAACATGCATGGATTTCAAAGAGAGGCTGGGGTGTCTGTCGTGTCTCCTAGGCATTCCTAGCATTGCCTCCCGTGGCACATGGACCGGTGGTTATTACACGACGTGGTCCTGACACATTCATCATTTGCTGCTCATTCATCATCTCTGTTGTATCTGCATGTGGTACTGACAGCATGGACTGCTAGACAAAGGGATACTGCTTAAATAGTCTCTTCTCACTCTGCAGACTTTTTATTTTTTTTAAACAAATTGGAAGAGCAAAACAAGCCAATGCCTGCAGCATGCTGGAACTCGGTGGAACTAAAATAAGTTTGGTAAAAGTGCAAGTGTTCAAAAAGAATCCGGCAGGTAAAATATACCCTTGGTAGACAACCAGAGCACATTTGCATTCCATGAGAACAAAGATACTGAATTTTTGTTTTGACAGTAGTTACTTCTTATTACACATTATTGGCTTCTCTGGTACTTACTTTCATTACAAATAGTTCCAGAGAAAATAGGGGTTTTACCAAAGAAAACTGCTATGGAATATTTTCACTACGAAGTAGAGAAGCTCACCAAAATACAGCTGCTGAAGTCTTGCCCCAGGTGAGATGGAGGGTCAGGCCCTCAGAATCGGCGTGCATCGTTCCCAGCCTCTCCTGCTGTAGGCTGAATCAGCCACCTTCTCACAGCCCACCTCACAGGTGGCTTAAAGGGAAAAAATGTGGCCAAGGCCCAATTCACCCTTGCTGAGCTCAGAACAGGGAACTGTAGAAACATGTCTGTTTGTCAGAGCTTGGTGGGTACATTTAACACAGAAAGGCTGAAGGTTTTGAAATATTTTACACTCTTGGTCATGAAACAGAGAAGCACAATCAGCTCTGTGTGTCCCAGAAGCTGCTCTCCATGTCAGAGTGCTGCTTGACAAGGAGAAGATGACGTTGCCTGTTGACTCCCTGGGAAGACCAACAGGAAATTCTTTAAGGAGCTGTTGTGTCAGTGTTTTCTCTTTTCTCTGCAATCGTCACTTTGCAATGAATGTTGCCTTGGTTATTTATTCAGACCATGTCCAGATTTTAAGTTGTTGGCACCATGGTCCAATTCTGCTCAGTGCAATCCTTCTACCACGTATTTTCCTCTTAGCCGACCTGTCCTGGATGGTGCACAAGATAAATGTCATATACATAATGGAAAAGATGATTTAAAGGAAAACATGGTGGTGACTTGATCCGTTTGAAAGTTTTTCACTTCCTTAAAAATGCTAGTGAAAATATTGATACCGGGTGTGAAATGTCCTCGCTGTTGAAGCGAGTACAGGTATGATTAAAGGTTGGATGTACAGAGCAGAGCTAGGTCATGCACACCCTGGAAGAAAGAAGTTATGTGGGTTAGAGCAGTATAAGAGAGGGGACAGAGGAGGGGCCTGAAAAGTGTGCTGGCTGATGTAAAAGTGTGCTACCTGTGAGCCCAAACAAAATCCAGGCGGAGTTATGATCCAGTCCTTCCCCACTGTATCAACATGATGGAAAACGTGTCGCAGTTAGGCGGCACTGTTGGTACCAGTCGGAAGGTGTTAACCCAAATGAGGTAAGAAAGAAAACTGTTTTCTGTCAGATAGCTTCCTTGCTATTTTTTAATAGCTGCAACCCTGATGAGGCAGGCAGAGAATTTGGTTTCAGTACCCTCTTGTTGGAAAGCTGTCCAAGTGCTTTTATTTCATACGGTTGAGAGAGTTACCTTGCAAGAAATTGGGAAATAATCTTGGCAGTAAACGGCTCAGAAAAGGTTGTGAGCCCTAAGGCAGAGTTCAAGGCAATCGCTAATTCCAGAACATGAGAACATGAGATAATCAAGATTTAGGCAGAAGTTGCCAGCTGAATAGGAAAAATGTTAGCCTTATTTATAAAATAAACAGTGTGTATCTTGCTGGTGGAACAATGATGGTAGGAGGATGGAAGAAAAATTTTAAAACTCTAAGGAAAAAAGCAGTGGAAAAGAAGTTGATTTGTTTTTAAAAATTCTGCAATTACAAATCAGGACTTTTTTTTTTTTTTTCCTAGAGGCCTTATTATTACGTAGCTGAGAAGCACCCAGCTTGTCTTAAGCGTTAAGGTAATCTCCTAAAAGTGTCCAAAGGTGAGGGAAAGGAGGAACTATGGATTCCCTACTGCCTGTAAATCTGTTATTGATATTAAAGAACTGTAGAAGGATCATAGCCTGTTTGATTCTTAGCACTGCTTAGTATGGTAAAAAATAATAATAATAATAATAATGCTCAGGGCACAGATGAATATTCCCAATAAAATATGTTGTTTTGGTTACTAGTAACCATGTCAGAAAATCTGAGGACTTCTGGATTTAAGACGAACATGAACTTTTTTGCTTACCTCAACATATCTCAGCAAGAAACATTCACTTTGGTGCGCTTTGGGAACCATGTGGGTTGGAATTCAGAAAACAAGTTTGTGGCGGGGTCTCTCAACACAAGTCCTGTGACGATGTTTGGGATGAGGCAAGTAATCCTATGGGCTCTGAAGCAGAATATGTTTTTGGTGGGTCTTGGTAGTTGTTTGTGTGTTTGAAGGTTATCCTTTAGGCCAGGACAGAACAGTAAGCAGTAGCTCTTACTCTGCTGCTTCTCTTTGCAGCCCCGGTGGCCACTGTGCTTGCAGTTTTTCAAGAAACGGTCTGCAAAGGGTGGCGGGTGGCTCTGGCTTCTGTCATCTGCTCGCTCCCACTCAAGATCACTTGGTTTAAGTAGCTCTAGTTTATAACTAATATCATGAAGATACTGACAAGGACATTCTATCTAAAAATTTTGAGTTTGGACTGGAAGTAATCTGCACTCAAGTTTGCTGATGTAACCCAGTTTTAGCCAGACTCTCCCTTCAGGGCTTCCGTGTGAGCTTCAGTTTATTCTGTTGTTTTTCCCCAGTTCGTGCTGTCTAGTGCAGCAGGCGCTGAAGTCACTGGAAGTTTGATCATTGACTTTCATGAAGGAAGCCTCAGGATCTGAGAGGGTACTTAGCAGTACTCAAGCAGAGATCTGACTAAGTCAACGGGAGTTTTGCCACCTCCAGAAAATGCAGAATGGCACTCTGCCTTTGCCTTGCCCTCCCGCATGTTACAGGCTGAAAGCAAAACAAATCAAAATCCACGTTGTTCTGCGTTCAGCCGGCTTGAAAAGGAAACGTTTTTCAAAATGTGTGTGTATTAAAACCTTGGGACATAATCAGCTCTTAAATATTGAAAAACGCTTTTAAAAATAGAGAACCTGGAACACGATTTTTCCAAAGGCTCAGCATTCGCAGTGTATGAGCTTGGGATGGATAACAACACTGCATGTTTCCACACATCGCCGTTTCCTCTTTAGGTATTTGTTGGAACGATGGCGTTACAATGTGGTTAAGCTATCGTAAAGAGCTCTTATCGAACAAACTCTCGATTCAGCCTTGCACATAAGCGAACAGTATGCCAAAATAACACGAAATTAGGAAGATCCTTCTGCAATTAGCATTTCCACCATTAATCACCGCATCGACAGTAGTTTCAATAGGACATCCCTAGCCGGGGTCCAGGCCAAAACACTGGACAGGTGTGCACCTCTGTGACACAGACACTACATGAAACCTACTCATTTTTCTAAAATGCTTTTTTATTAATGAATTAAAAAGGGGCGAAAAAAAAAAAGGAGGCGAGAAAGGCATGTCAAGGGAAATAGGTGCTTATTGTCTCAGGGGTGGGGGGGACCACTCTGTTCAACCGTTTGGAGGATATCTGAACAAATACTGCCAGTGCACGACGCGCTCCCATTTTCGCGTGGGCGAGGGGAGCCGCACGCGTGTCAGCGGGCGCCCAGGGGCTGGCTCCCGGCTGGTCGGGGTGCCGGGCATTTTCCCTGTCCCGGGGAGCGAGGTAGGGGCTGAGGGACAGGGCTGAGGAAGCCGGGGTGACAGCTGGAGGCTGCCACTCGCCCCCCGGGAGAAGGAAGGTATTGCTATAAATCGGGAATCTTTATAGCTGTTCGGCTGGAGGAAGTTTTTTGGCTGTAAACTGTCATGCACTGCAGCTCTCGGTGAAAAGGCTCTGAAAGTGGGGAGTTTTCTCTCCTGAGAACCAAAGTGCAATTAAGATCAGAAAGAGGGCGAAGAGAATAAAATAAAATCGGCAGGAATGCAAGCCTAAGACTTTTTTTTT
>VXAV01007863.1:330955-345253 GCA_013399715.1 Alectura lathami | reverse complement strand
CCCCTGCCGTGCCTCGCGCCGCCGTGTCGCCCCGCAGGAGGATGTTCCCGGTGCTGAAGGTGAGCGTGTCGGGGCTGGACCCCAACGCCATGTACTCCTTCCTGCTGGACTTCGTGGCGGCCGACGGGCACCGCTGGAAGTACGTGAACGGCGAGTGGGTGCCCGGCGGCAAGCCGGAGCCGCAGGCGCCCAGCTGCGTCTACATCCACCCCGACTCGCCCAACTTCGGCGCGCACTGGATGAAGGCGCCGGTCTCGTTCAGCAAGGTCAAGCTCACCAACAAGCTCAACGGCGGCGGGCAGGTAGGTGGGCCCTTGTGCCCCCGGGCAGGACGGGGCTCTGCCGAGCAGGGGCGTCCCGGTGGGCTGACTTTCCGCCCTGACGAGCGTTAAGAAACTGAGCCAAGTGCGGAGCGCCTGCCTTTCTCTCACAGCTTCAGTTTTAGGGTTTCGCTCCCTGCCGCCTCCTTGCCCTCTGCTGGAAAGGTGGATCTTTAGTTGCTTGAAAACCGGGTGCTCTCCGTGCCTGCCAGGTCTGCCTCTGCTCAGTCACTGCTTACCTGCCGTGCCCCTTTGCTCGCAGATCATGCTGAACTCCCTGCACAAGTACGAGCCCCGGATTCACATCGTGCGGGTCGGCGGCCCGCAGCGGATGATCACCAGCCACTCCTTCCCCGAGACCCAGTTCATAGCGGTGACGGCCTACCAGAACGAGGAGGTACGTGCGGCAGCGGGGAACCTCTGGACCTTGCCTCCTTCCAAACGGCAAAGTGCGTGTTACCGAGCGAAATCATGCCTCTGGTAACACAGCTTCCCTCTCTTTCTGTCCATCATCTGAAGTTAAACGTAAAAACCCTATGTATGTACAATAAGGCAAGTTCTGGTTACTGTCTCGCTATATGTTGCAAAAGTATTGGGGAAGAGTAATTCTTAACAGATTCTTTGGGGCAAACTGGTATGGTGAGAAACACAGTTACCCTTTTCAACCCCATCATGAAGTAACTGGATGGGCCATTTTCAAAACTGACCTTGAATGGATCTGTAAATTACCAATCTTTTTGAGATTTATTGATGCACATTGTGCTCTGTCCTGAAACTTGAAGCTTTTTCCAACTCATTGATAAATAAGCCTGGGCAGTTCAGTCTCGCAGAATTCAGGTGGTGGGACCAATTCGCAGCCCGCTGCCAGTACTTCAGGCATTAGGTGCTGTTTTAATGATGTACATGGGTCTAGCCTTATTTCTTCAAAAATCTGTGACTTTACTGACTTCATTGGAAAGTCCTAATTCAAGCTTTTAATTTCTGTATGATAATGAAAGTAATACTTGCATTCTTTGTTGTTTTTAGATCACAGCTTTGAAGATTAAATACAATCCATTTGCAAAGGCATTTCTTGACGCAAAGGAAAGGTGAGAGCTCTTAATTCTAAAGTTTGTGGATTATTTTAATAGGTCTGTGATAATATACTCTTAACTTTAAATTTGGCATGATTTCTTTTACAGAAGTGATCACAAAGACATGATGGAGGAAGTGGGAGACAACCAGCAGTCTGGGTATTCGCAGCGTATGTTTCCTTTCATTCTTCTTCATGAATGTAACCCTGAATTCTTCCATCTCATCTGTTAATTAAGCAAATCTTTGAGAGCAGTTGGCTTGCTAGTTCATAAGGAGATAAATATTCCCCGTCCTTAGGATTGCTGTTCGCGCAGGTTTGTGATTGCATAAATGCTATGATACATGTAGGTATTGTTCAGACAGCAGCATTACCTTAAACTCTGTCCTTCTTTCCCGAAAAGGCAGCCGAGGACAGCAATATCTGTATGGATACGGAGACAAAAGTTTATTTCAAAATACAGCAGAAAATTATCAGAACTGTACTTATTTAAGACAATTAGGGGCATTTGCTTAGAAAGTTCTCTCGAATGGATAAAAAGCAGTAGTGTTCTATGATTTGTGCTTCAGAGGGTTATTGCCAAGATTTTCTGCAGCCTATAAAAGGAGGAGTTGGGTTGCAGTAGGAACATTTCTGTGAAAACACTTAGTTTTGAAGAGTTCTTCATAACAGTGTGACAAACCTCAGACTTTAGCAAAGAGCAATTTAAAACTGACAATTACACTGTTACTGAGCACAGAACCGAGCGCACCCTTCCCACCTAGGGGTCTCCTTGCTGATCAGCTCTTCGTCTTGCCGCTGTGTCGTTCTTTCAGTGTCTGGCTGCGCTATGTACTCATCCCATTGCTTTCTCACAGTAGGTAGTTGGCTTATTCCTGGGACTGGGACTCTGTGCCCACCTGCCAATCCTCACCCTCAGTTTGGAGCACCCCTGTCGCTCTCCCCTGCTCACAGCTGTGAAAGGTACTCATCGCTGAGGAATCACCGCTCTGCCCCCTACCCCAACCCCTACACCCATAGAAACAACTCGCCAAGTAAGTCGTACTTTGCAGCTGTGTGAAGATGGGAAATGAGCCACGGGAAGCAGGCTTTGAGCTGTGTGCATCTAGAGAGATGCCACAGAAGTGGAGGTTGCTCCCTAGTTCAGTTTGTGCAGAGGGTTTGGGGCTAGCATTGAGTATGTGGCCCCGCAATCTTTACAGTGGGAAAGATGAGGCTGTGTAGAGCTGTTCGCTGCTAACTGGTTTGCTTGCGTTATGCGGGCTGTGCCGTGTGTTAACTGGTGAGGTTAAACTTTGCCTTGTTTTGTTTTGAAGCTGGGTTTGAAAGTGAGGATTTTAATTGTTCGTTGTGGGAAGGACGGTGAAATGAAGTCATTTATGTCCAGTTCTGGTAACAGGTTCACTTGTTGTTAACACATTGAAGCAAATGATCGCAGGCCTGATTCTGTCAGTTTTATTTGCCTATTGCCTTGGTTTACGTTAATGCATTAAGGTTGTCCTCAAAAAATGTGTCACAACTGTGTACTTCGTATTAACAAGGTGGAGCTGAGTAAATTGCAGAGCTGTTCGTCAGTGATGCTCAGGAACAGCCAAGTGGCTTGGTGCTCAGTACCTTAAGCCATAGGTATGTGAGGGACAGAAGAGCGGGTCATTGCTAATAAATATTTTTTTCCCTTATTCTGTCAAAGGCTTGTTAACAATTTTGCCTATATTGAAGGTTTCCACTTAGAAAAATATTTAATATTTTGAATTGTGCAGTAATACATAGGCTTCCAGATGCAGCCTGGTTAATCTTGTGTAGCGTTGTAGTTCATTTTAAAGAGGAAAACCAGCTTTCTGAGGACTTTACTTGCAGCTTGAAATTCTGTGCAAGTTTTGTGACCTGAAATAAAGTAAGAGAAGAAAACACTTCCAGTGTTTCTCCTCTGTCCCAGGTTTTCAGCAAGACGCCTTTTCTTCCTTCCCTTAGCCAGCTAGCAAAGTAACTTCTTACTGTCTCTGCATGGCTGTGGAGGATCCCCTTCATGGCTTTCTGATGCCTCTGCTGTGTTGGACAGCCAGTTTTGGTCACAAGCTGAGTGGTTTCAGCCACAGTCCAGCCAATCTTCATGATGTCTCAGGCAAACTTCAGAGCCCCTGGCATTCTCAGCTCAAAACAAGTGTATGGGACTCAGACAGCTTACTATCCAGGGCTGCCAGACTGTTACTGCCAGCGTAGATGATGGAGATAAAGAAGGTGCCTGGGAAGAGAGATGAGGATAGCGTAAGTAAGGAGCCTGCCTCCTTCCATTGACCGAGTAAGGAAGCGTGGTCTGAGTTAGCAGGTGGTTTGAAGATAGCTTTTTGTGCCTGTAGATCCCTCACAGAAATAAAACTGCAGTTGTAAGCTGACCAATCGGTAGGGGCAATGCCAGTGAAAATGTGAGGCTGACGCAATGGGTAGATGACTTCGATTTTCTTTGTGGGTGTTTTGATTTAATTTTTTTTTTTTTCCAAGGCAATAGTGGGACAGAGTATTTTAAAGTGATCTGTTGCCTTTGAATAAAAGGTTGTTATTTGGTCCGCTTCTGGCACATTTACGTGTTTGCTGGTTGTCTCAGCAGCTTATGCCGATAACTCCTCCGCCTGCCTTCCCATGCTCCAGTCCCATGACAACTGGTCCACGCTCGGGGTTCCCACACATAGCGCTATGCTGCCCATGGGTCACAGCACTGGCACGGCTACCAGCTCCAGGTAGGAGTCTCTCCCTCAGCAGCCTGAGTCAGAGAAGGCTGAAAAAGGAGGTAGACAGTCACCATCAAACTGAAAAATCCTTTTAAGCAAAATGATGTTTAAAATTTCTTTTTGATCTGTCTCATTATAGCCAGTCACTGTTTTCCTGCTCATCTCCACAAACCCTTGTTCTGCTGCAAAGAGGGCAGCAAACTGCTGTGTGGAGAAGGAACAAGTGCCTGGGGTTGCAATTCAGTATTTAATGAAATAAATAGCATCAAAACATACAGTCAGTGAGATCGTATAAATGTGTCTTATCTCCTCTTTGTACTTGCTGCCTTAATTAAAGTTTCAGTCCTTTAGCAGAGATTATGGTTGGACTTGATGGTCTTGGAAGTCTTTTCCAACCTGTGTGATTCTATGGATCTGTTCCATGATTTAGTTAACAGTCAGTCAGTCCCTTGGAGCTGAACTTGGAAATTCAAAGGAATACAGCTAAGGTGGTAAAATCCTTGCTATTAACCACAGAGGGCTGATGTTTAGCCGTCTGTTTTGGCAGTTCATACCTACCGCTTGGTTTGTGGAAAACATTCTCATTCTTCTTAGAGCCGTGCACACTGTCACTTTGCTGTTAATGTGCTACTAACCAGTGTGAGATAGCTGTCTTACTGACCAGAAGCTTTGGTCCTGAACATATGTGGATCAAGCAAACAGGTGCTCCTAGCGTTCTATCCAGGATACATAGCTGGAAAGTTGTGAAGTCCACTGAGCTTCCGTTGCTGCCTTAAGAGTTGTCCAGTAGATAAAACCTGTAGAACTGAACTGTGGAACCTTAAGAACGGCATTTCTGCCATCCCTTTTGTCTAAGCCTCTGTAAAGTTAGATAAAGTAAGAATATTATTTCCCTTTTTTTTTTTTTGGTAGACTGCTTAGGATCTCTAAACAGAAAGTGCTGCGTAGTGCTGCACAGTGTTGAACTTGTTCCCATAGAGTTTCCTTGACCTGGGGTCACTAACAGCTGGCTGTCTTTATCTCCCTCTGCCAGCCAGTACCCTAACTTGTGGTCTGTGAGTAACAGCACCATCACTCCGGTGTCCCAGTCGAGCGGGATGTCCAGTGGGCTCAGCTCCCAGTTCCTGCGTGGCTCTCCGGCTCACTACACCGCCCTCCCACACCCGGTTGCCGCCGCCACCTCCACATCCCCGCTGTACGACGGCGGGGCGCCCGCCGACCTGCCCGACAACCAGTATGATGCCTCTGCACACGCTCGGCTGGCATCCACCTGGACACCTGTCACCCCGCCTTCTATGTGAACCGCAGGTTCTTAGCTACTGAATCCCTTCAGGTGCTTGATCCTCGAGGAAGAGAAGAAGGAGACGTGAAGGAAATCACAGATAAAGCATCTGCACTGCTTTGCCTTGAGCATCTAAGTTATGCCTCTTACTGTGAACAGTGCATCGCTAACTTCATGCAGAGTTTACAAACCTGGTGAGCGTGCAATTCTGAGAGCAGATTTACTGCTTTTAATCTTTTTTTTTTTCCTAGTTTGATAGGTCTAATTTTTAAGATTTTGACTTAGATTCCAAATTTCTTGGTGGTCTGATATATTTGGACCAGAAGTTTGGCATCTGGGCAACTTTCTCAGGTAAGTTGCTCCTTTTTGTTTTTCATTTTTTTTATTTTTGTTTTATGAATGGCAAACTTAGCTGTAGCTATGAGAAGACTGTTATTGACCATCTAGTTAGAAGCATTCTGAAATCTGCACAAATGTAGCTGTGGATGAAAGTTTTTGGAAAACCACGTGCACTAACACGTATTTGTCTCACAAATACGTTGTGTTCTTAACTGTATGCTTATTTCCTTGCTGCTGAATTAATGTTGAGACAATCTGCAGGAACTGTTTTCTTCCTAATAAATTGCAGTATTATTGTTTGGTCTAAATTGTTTTACCCAAAAGACTCCTTTTTAAGGTAAGTTTTGCCGTTTGATCATATTCAGACACCTGTCAGCTTTGCTGAACACCTTTATTTCAAACGGCCAATGTCGAATAAGGAGCCCTGTCCAAACCTTTTCAATTCACTGAGAAACATCACTGATTTTTATGGCCTCTGGCTCAGGCCTCAAGGGAGGGAATTCAATACCTGGAGAATCATTCTAATTTATTTGTTTTCAATATTGTACTCAGTTGATCTGTATTTATTATTTCTTAAGTTGCATCTTTGTTGTCTACGCGTTAAGATATGTAAATAATCCTTCAATCTACAGTGTACATTTTGAGACAGTGATGAGTGGGATACATCACCCGGTGGCACATGGAACAACATGGGTGTCAGTAGTTATTGTAAGAGGGGAAAACTGATTGCCAGTAATTGGGGAAAAAGTGCGATAGACTAAGCTTTAAAATACAATGCTTGACTTGCTGGGAAGGCCAGGTCTTTAGAAAACACTTCCTTCAGGACTGGCATGAAATACTACGATCTAAATTTCTAATGCAGACTAACTCAGAACGCTGGCTCAAAGGGCGCCCTTGGACATGTCTGTTTCTCCCACTGACTGGCAAGTACATATCCCGAGGAAAGTGACTTGTTTTGCATAAGCCATAGTAGATAACTTTTAAAAATGAAGTGCCTAGTAACTGAAGCAAAACTGTAAATCAGGGAATTCTTAAAGTAACTCTTCACTGTGTGCGCATGAGCTACGGTGGCAGCTTTAAGCTGAAGAAGCAAATATTTGCCACCGTGTCCGTCTCTTTGGAGCCTTATGGGCAGGTCCCTGTACCCAGGAGGATTTTGGCAGGGTTTTCGCCCTGCAGAAGGATTTGTGTGCAACTGCAGGATGTGGTCTCTGCAGCTGCAGCAGCTGGCTGCAGGACCGTGTTCTCTGTCAATATTGTAAATACTGATCTAAGCTCTCCTATTTTATTGTGAAAGGAGATTGTGTAAATGATGTAAGTGCATTATTAATTAGAATATTTTGTAGAAGTTAGCAATGTATTTCATTGTATTTTTTTTTTATTTGTACTTGGGAAGTATTTAAATTGGAGAAAAAAGAAGAGTAAAGTTTCTTAAATAAACTCAATGCTTAATTTTCAGTTTTTGGGGGGTGGATGGGAAAGCTGAAACAAACGCTCACCCGACGTACTGACCCTACAGCGTGTCGAACTTCCACAGCGTGATTTCACAAGTGGTTCCAGCTGCACAGCTAGCAAAGAGTTCAGTCTCTAGGTGCAAGAGGACCCGTTTGCATGGTGAGCGTTCAAGGTGACCCATGTACTCGTGGGGGAGTCCCTAAGGCCCGCATGCTTTGGGGAACGATGGGGACCAGTGTTAGTATTCAGTTGCTTTTTTTTTTTTTTTTGGTGGAGTAAGCTACTACAGGAAAAGGATCCAGTTTTGTGAAATGGATTTTTTTTTTAGTTTCAAAATAAAAATGTTGGCATTTTTAGCTCTTTTCTTTTTTTTTTCCCTTTTAACCCTCCATTCTAATTTAATTTTCTGATCAGTTTACTGATGTTTGTGCGTAGTTGGAGGGACTGATTGCCTCATCCTTGCTGTGGGGCTCTAGATGGGGAGGTGCAGATCCTGTGCAGTGCGGTACCCCATGTGAACACTGCTCACGGCCTGCTTTGCAGTAACACTGTATTTTCTACAGAAGAAGAAGCCTCTTGCTAATGTGGTTGAGAAAACACCTACATGATGTGACTTGTGCACAAATTTGTCTGCATGAGTCTGGAGATAAACCCACAGACTTAGCAAATGCTCCTTTCAGAGTACATGACCCCAGATGCACAGACACCTATTTAATCAGCAGTATCAGTTAATTTGGCATGGAAGAGAGGGTAAAACCTTTGAGGTACTCTCTCGTTTCAGCAATTCTCTGCTCCCAGTTGTTTTTTCCCATCAGGAAGGCAGGCAGCTCCAGGAAGCTGGGCACACTGGAACATTTGTGTGCCTTTTGAACAACCTGCTGTGGAAAAACACCTAGGGCAATTCTCTGCTGAGGATTGAATCTGCAGGCAAGACCCAGAAGCATGGCTCTGCCTTTGTGCTGGGTCTTCGCACAGCTGCCGCAAACCTTTCCTATTGCAGAGACCTCTGCGCTGAACCCCAACGTGCTTCCCTGTGGACGCAGCTGTAGTGTGTGCTCCCACGCTTGCCACAGGTTAAGGATTCCCAGCTGAAGGCCATGCATCAGGGCTGCGCAGCCACTTGGTAGGGGCTGTGCCGGGATCACGATGTGCAAGGCAGTGCATGATGTGTGCTTGAGGTGTGGATGCACAGCAAGAGCGATTCAGTGCAAAATTGGGATTTGAGGGTGCCTTTGGACAGTCCTAGAAAAGTCTTTCTGCATGAAGCATGGGCACCCACACACAAGTCTTTGAACGCGGCATTGTACAGCTCCAGAAAGCTCAGTGTTTGTATTAGACCAACCCTAACTAACATGCTTTTTTTGTTGTGGGTTTTTCTTCCTTCCATTTTGTTCAAATGAAAGAAACCCAAACTTTTCATGTCACTGAACGTGAGCAGCATGCAGCAATAAAGTAGCCTGAGCACTTAAATATCTCTTTTCAGGCCTGCTCTGCCACCGTCTTGTTCCCAGACTGCACTTCTTCTCTTACAGTGTCCCTATGGCCAACAGCCCTCCAAGGCAACCCAAATTTACCTTGTGACTGGTCAGACCCAGACAACGCCAAACACTCTAGCCGGCATGAGAACTGCGTGGATTTCGCGTGACTCATCTGGGGAGGTTTTCTCACCCATGGGCCCACAACAGCAGCACTGTGCCTGCTGGGGCACCTCAGCGGCTTCTGATGGAGGCAAGGCCGGGGCGCAGATGATGCCACATTTCCAAACCCTAAGCAAGGCTCGGGGAGCTAGGCTTGCCTCAGCCTGCCCATGGGTGAGCGGGGCTCTGCCACTTCTTTTAGGAGGAAATTTTTCACTCAGAGGGTGGTGAGGCCCTGGCACAGGCTGCCCAGAGAAGCTGTGGGTGCCCCATTCCTGGAGGTGTTCACAGCCAGGCTGGATGGGTTCCTGGGCAGCCTGATCCAGTGGGTGGCAACAAGCCCACGGCAGGGGGCTGGAACTGGGTGGGCTTTAAGGTCCCTTCCAACCCAAGCCATTGTATGGTTCTGTGACTGTGTAAAGCACTGCGGGTTGGCCCTGCCAGTAGCCCGGGAGGTGCAGAGGGCTGTAGAGGTGAGCAGACAACTCTGCGCGTCAGCTGAGGCCAGGCGACAATAAACCCACAGGCCACATCAGGTTCCATTCCATTCCATTCCATTCCATTCCATTCCATTCCATTCCATTCCATTCCATTCCATTCTCCTTTCTTCCACACTTCACGGTGAGGTTTGTTCTGGAAGACGAACCTCCCACAGTTGGCCACGTGTGATTGCATCGCTGCCAGATGTGGCCTTGCTCAAGCAGTTCCTTACTGCCACCTCTTAAAACCTGCCTCCTACACCTGCTGTTTGCTGAATGTGCAACACCGGGCCTGTGCTGAGAAACAAATGTGTGCTGCTGGAGCAGGATTTTGAGTACAAAAATGGTGGAAGAGAAGTGATGTGTTAACAGCCCAAGCTCAAGTAAGCTAATCTGCTTGAGTTTCATCTGCATTTTAGAGGTGACCATTCCCAAGCCTTAGCTCCCATTAGCCTCGCTGCCTTGGCTTCCACATCGTACCTCCTCTTCCTTCCTGAGAACAGCAGCAGACTGATGGATGCTTGTGCAAAGAAACCCTGCAATGTCCTTAATTTCCATACTGCTCTAACAGCACAGCATTCCTGCCTCTCCTTTTCTTCTCTTGGTATGTATACGGTCTATGGGTTTTTCTATAAACACTAAAGTGAGACAAATGTTGTCAGGTTCCCTTTGCTCCTGCTGCAGAGCAGCCCTTGAGCTCTCAGAGGGAAGTGGCTTCTCCTTAGAGTGCCAGCCATGACCTGCGTTGTGTAGGCAAGCATGGGGAGAATTTGGCAGTTTGTACTGGTAACTTGGAGAAAAAAAATGCTTGCTGAAAGCCTGACAAAGTCCCACAGGACACTCAGAAAGGAAACCAGAACATTCATCAGTTCATAAGACAGATCTGCCCACTTGTTCATACTTATGACCCACGATCCCTTACTATTCATGCAGGGAATGATGTGTGACCTGGATGATTTACCATAAGAAGCTTCATGGCCAGGTGCAGGGCTGCAGAGCCTGCACACAGGTGGCACAGCTCCAGCCGATGAGCACTGGCCTTCGGACAGAGGGAGAATTAGCCCTCAGCAGGGAGGTGCAGCTGCTTTGGGTGGGCACAGGTGGGGCTCCAAGGCCAGACAGAGCTGGGGTGGGAGGCTGAGAGAGGGAGGGAGATGCAGATATAGCTGGGTATGAGTGGTAGTCAGGAGTTTGTCTCTTTTTCAGGAACAGCCAGCCTGCAGGTAGGTGTGGGGTAAATACTGGGCTGGGGCTGTGCTGTGAGATTGCTGTTCCTGGGATGTATAAGCCACTGTGAGCTGGGGAGGTGTCCATTGCTGAGTTCTCCTGGGGGTGGAACCCCTGCTTGGTCCTGCCCCTGTGATGGGGGTGGCTGGGGGCAACTTGCCTGAGTAGGGACTTGGTGCTCACCAATGTACTGAGCTAATTAGTGTTTGTGCTAAGAAGCTTGTGGCTGGGGAAGGTAAAGCCTTTGTGGGCTTTGCTACCTATGGGCTGGACAGAACACTTTCTCTCCTGCACTTCTTGGTTAGGAGAGGGCTGCTAAGGCTGTGGGAGCTGAGGTGTGTCCTTCCCCTCCCTGGGGAGGCAGGGGTCAGGGCAGCAGGGAGCTGGTGGTGAGGGTGACCTGTCAACTTGACATGTCAGCACTGGGCAAGGGAGGGGCTTCCATGCTACTTTAGGTGCCACCAGCTATCTTGTGTGACCGTTGGCCCCTTTTGCAAAGGTTGGACTTGATGAGTGGGATTGTAGGTGCTGTATTGAGTGTGTACTGCTTCATTTGTGGTGTGTTTTGCCATCCTTCATCTCAATGCAACGTTAGTAATTGTGAAACTTTGATCATTCTGAGAACTTCCCACATGAGAACTTCTGGTTTGATAATTGAGAAGCAGTGTTGTACCAGCACTTTCCCCTGCTGTAGTCTCTGCCTAAACTTGTGCCCAAGATGCGCAGCCTGTGTGAGACATCTGTAATACCTGTAACCCAGGATAGCTCCTCTCTTACTAATATGTGGACAGTTCAGATGAGTTTCCATCATCTGCTGCTGCTTTGCCCAGATATAAACTGACTCTGGTGGGTGGGAGGGAAGAGACAGAAGTTTCCACTCGCCTCAACAGTGGGATTTTGCGTTTCCTGTAGCTGCTTTGCCTCTACAAAACAACAAAATGAAGTCTTTCCATTGAGAGAGTAGAAATTTCTGACTTCTTCCTTTGGTCTGGACACATGCAAACTTTCAAAACCTATGCAAAATAGGCATAGGCTGGACTCACATATGGCTCGTGCCCTGGGCAGTGATGCCTTGCCGCCCTTTCGGGGTGCTCCAGCTGCTGTGCAGCTGCTGCTGTGATGCTTGCGGGGCTGGAGCATGGGGATTCGTGCAGGGCAAGGGAGAAATCCAGGCTCAGGCTGAGATGTGTAGGCACAAGAGCAGCACTCAGCTGTGACACATGAGAAAATGAGTCCTATGACTTCTTGGCATCTCTCATTTAAAGATGATTTTTATATCTGAGTGGATTATTGGTAGTGAGTGTAGGTGATTGCTTCACGTGGTGTAGAAAGAACACAGAAACAGTGTTACTTGGATTCTCATGGTGCAAATGTTAACAAAAAATTAGCAACAGCAAGCGGGGCTGCACTAGCTAGGGATATTTTTAGTGGGCTACGAACACCCAGCAGCTGGATGCGGAGTGCAAGGTGAGTGCCACCTCCTGTGCCAGGGAGAGCAAAGATGAACTTCAGCAGGCTGGATGTACAGAAATCTCTCCTTTGCTTTCCTAACTTCCTACATTTTTCAGTGTAGGTGAGGAATGGTGCTTCTGAAAACCCCAGGGTGGTCACTGGGGGAAATGCTAGCAGGAATTCTGCAAACATGCTGTCCACCAGAAAAGGGTAGCAATTTAACAGCCTTTGAAAAATTGCCTGTCGGAAGACTGAGTTGATACTTTCAAACTGCTCAGTGACAGCAAACACAGCTAAATCAATCTTGATTTTGCATCTTCTTGCAGTTACACAGATGACAGCCTTCTCTGTCTGCTAGTTCACTGGATAAAGGAAATCTTCCCTTTTTTGTTGAACTTCTGCTGTTAGGTAGTTAAATAAGTTAAACTTACTAATTGGTTCACTGTGAGCTTCAAACTTGGTTTCAACAACAAGCCAAGCTCTGGGCTGCAGCTTTCCCTTTTTTGAGTGTGTGTGAATTTGCACAAGTGAGGCTTGGCTGATGGTATGCACAGATTCTGCTTGGGAAGGCTGCCAGTACTGCTTTGATTTGGTAACAAGCTGTTGTTCCTCCTCCCCAGTTTTTTGATCTCTGATTCCTTTGGCTGTAGGGGTCCCAGTTTGTGTCTGAAATGTCACAAAATCCCATTGCCAGCACTTGGTAAGCATTTAGTTCACAAAGTTATGGGAGTTATTGTGAAAATGGTAGGGTGAGGAGGTGATCCTGAGATAACAAAGATGGAGGTTACCCTAAATGAGGATTCCCCACCCTAAATTCCCATCTTCCTGGCTGGGAGCACTGGCTATGTTGATATCCATGTGCAGCATTGCAGTTGGGCTTCAGGCAGCTGCAAAGTAACAGAGACCTTCCTGATAGGTGTGGCCCTGTCACTCTGCAGGCTGCATATTCCACATACTGGCACTGCTTGGACTTGAGAAACATCTTTCAAGTGAAAAGTTGCATTGCTCATCACTGAATATCTCATTTGTCTTCTCTCCTGGTGCCACGTGCAGGTCCAGCTGTGTCTCTGCACTGCCTGGTACATGGGATGAGCTGGTGGATGCTGCTTTGGGGTACGACCCGCCCTGCACAGGAGGAGAAGGTTCTGGGGCTGGGGAGTGGCTGCTCTGTGCTTGGATGTGGCACACCTGTTCCCTGAGGAACCAGGGCCTGCACTTTGCTAGCTGCCAGAGGTGTCAGGTCCTCAAACGACCATTGGAATGTCCAAATTATTTCTGGGCAGGCTGTGACAGCACCTTCCAGCAGGCACCACGCTGTGAACAGAACCATCCCCAGGCTCACCTGCGCAGCACGGGATTGTTTCTGTTTCCAGACCTATTACAGAGCAGCAAGGATGCTCTAATAGGGGGAGGAAATACTCAAGAATGAAAATTGACTATCTTTCACTTTCTATCAAACCTTGAAAATCATCTGATGGTCCTGCTGCAGCATTAAGCCTCTTGTTGGGCTGCTGCTCCAGCTGGATTTCACCAGCCCCAGCTCAGACACCTCCTTTTGCCTGCAAATTAGCATGACCCCAATGCATTTGCTGGACCCAATATCTCAAAAATGCATGCAGCATGGAGTGTTTTGATCCGGTTCTGCTTCGGCCCGATGGGCTGACACGTGTTTGCCCAGTTTCAGAGCTCTGAAGCAAGCAAGCAGGCTGCAATCCCAGCGCTCGCTGTGGGCTGTGGCCGCTCTGCGCGCTCCCTCTGGCGGCCGGCCCGGTGCTCGCCGGCTGCGGCCCGGCGGGCGGGAGCTGCGAGCTGACTGTAGGAACACGCCGGGGTTGTTTTCCTGGGGTGTAGGGTTGTTGTGTGTACCGACCCTAAACTGTCCCCATGGGTGAGTGCTGCTGCGGAAGCAACCAGGCATTCTGGTTGCCTTTGGCTGAGCAAAACTAAAATTTTAACAGCCACCTCTCATGTTTCAGCTGTCACGTTACATTTTTTTTTTCTGTTGCTGATGTGTCACATTTTAGTAACTAAAATATTCCCAATTGTCCCTGTTGGGTGAGTTCTCTGATATTTAGTATGTAGGGGAACAGAACTGAACTTAGCTGAATAGCACGTATACAAAAGCTGCAAGCACAGTAGCTGCAGTCTTGCCTGCATCGTGGTCGCTGCTTGCTGCCTTTGCTGCCATGCACAATACACGCTGCTGTAACTCCTTCCCTCGGCGGCTACTTGTGCAGCCTCCGCTGGTGAGGTGGCTCTTCCAGGATCACCCTGTCTCTTTGAACTTCGCTGCAGCAGCATTCCCCCCC
>VXAV01007863.1:312936-324198 GCA_013399715.1 Alectura lathami | reverse complement strand
AAATAAAGAGGGGGAGGAGCACAGGAGGGTTTTTAGGAAATTCCAGTTAACCAGAAATCCAGATGTGGATCAGCACTAGATTCATATGCTAAGGAGAATGTTATGTCCATATGCTAAGGAGAGAGAAAATAGTGCTTTAAATCGTAGTCCTTAAACCACAGTAAATGCTCAGCTCTTGGTTCCAGTACTTGGAAATGACTGCCAAAACCTTGCGTCTGTTTGCTATGATAGTTACTACCATTACTAACCATTCCGTTGTTCATTGCCCTTTATCCCTGAGGAAAATAAGAACTGTTTTATTAGTGGAATTTGATGGTGGATTCTTTGGGGAGAAAGCAAGCAGGACTGGGGTGGGGGTGGGACGGGGGGACAAGGCTGTATTTACTGCCCCGGACACTGCTGCCTACTCATTTCATGACTAACAGACTTCCAGAAGGGAAGCAGGGCTTAAGGAAAGAAATAACTTTTCACAGACATAACAGGCCTCAGAAGATTAGCCTGCGTTACTTTAAATTTGATTAAACTCATGCCAGGATATTGCTTTCAGATACTTTGTTCAAGGGGAAAGTGATTTAAAAAGTGTAAGGAATTTAGGTCACAAATTAACAATTTTTCCATTGTTCTCCTTCCTCTCCGGTTAATAAGCTGGAGCGTGACTTGGAGAATTCATCATGCACAACAATGGCAGGAATAGCCCATATTGCAAGCTGTTGACTCTTCCATGCAAGATGCACGCTGTTTGTGATATTCTTTCTGCTTTATCTCAGTTGCCAGCTGTGTAACCTCTGTGAGAAACTCTTGCTGAATATAACTCTACAGGTGATGTTCTCATTTCCACCGCTGTTCTTCTGTTTTTTTTTTTTTTTTTTCCCGGTACAGCCATCACTAAAATCTACATAATGTCAGCTGTATCTGTTATGTTGAGAGAAATTTTATTGATGTCCTCTAGTAAGTTTTTGGAAAGAAAGTTTAGTACATCTTTGAGAATCAATTTCCAAGGTAGCACTAGGCAATGGTTCTAATATGACACAGTTTCATTCCAATATCTTCACAGATTTTTATTCTTCCCATACTTCTCCAGAGACATTTCACAAGAACCAGGTGAATCCAGCTGAGGTTAAACTGAATATTTGTGTCGGTATAAACTAAGTTCAGGTCTCTCACAGCAGAAGCAAGTATTTTCTTCTCCAAATTCTGAACAGTTACAGAATTGCTTCTTGTCTTTTAAAGGTGCATCTTGGATGGTTTCCATTAGGGAAAAGCATAAGCTGGTGTTATATTGTGGGAGGAGTGTAAGAAAAGGAACAAACGAAAGACATTTTTCACAACCCCTGGAAAGCTTTCAGAAAGTATAAATGCACTGGGGGGGGAAAAGTATGATGAAAGTGCACACAGCTGCTATCAAGTAAATTGTGCAGGCTGATCAGATGACAAAAATGTTGGAAAACGCTTCAGGGACTATAACTGTAATGCCAGAAGAAATCTGGTAGAAGTTCTGCAAACAAGCAGGAGTTCTTGATGAAAAACTGTTCTGCTGTTGTATTCTTAGTCCTAAGATAATGTGCAAGCCTTCCCTGCTGCTGGATCCTCCCCTAAGGAGGCTCTTCTAAATCAGAAGAGTTTCCAGCATTAAAGAAAACAAAACTAACGTTATGCATATTCTGGCTCACAATTTTGGTGCCCATTTACATGCAGAATCCCCAAATTGTGGGAATCTTATTAAACTCAAATTAGAATCATAGAATTGTCCGAGTTGGAAGGGACCTTTAAAGGCCCCTTCCAATCCAACTGCCCTGCAGTGAGCAGGGACACCTACAGCTGGATCAGGTTGCTCAGAGCCCTGACCAGCCTGACCTTGAAGGTCTCCAGGGACGGGGCAGCCACCACCTCTCTGGGCAACCTGTGCCAGTGCTTCACCACCCTTATTGTAAAAAACGTTTCCCTTATATCTAGTCTAAATCTCCCCTCTCTCAATTTGAACCCATTCCCCTAGTCCTATGACAACAGACCCTGCTAAAGAGTCTGTCCCCTTCTTTCTTGTAGCCTCCCTATAAATACTAAAAGGCTGCTATCAGGTCTCCCTGGAGCCTTCTCTTCTCCAGGCTGAACAGCCCCAGCTCTTTCAGCCTGTCCTCACAGGGGAGGTGTTCCATCCCTCGGATCATTTTTGTGGCCCCCCTCTGGACACACTCCAACAGGTCCATGTCCCTCCTGTCCTCAGGACTCCCCATCTGGACGCAGCACTCCAGGTGGGGTCTCACCAGCGCAGAGCAGAGGGGCAGGATCACCTCCCTTGCCCTGCTGGCCACGCTGCTTTGGATGCAGCCCAGGATGCGGTTGGCTTTCTGGGCTGTGAGGGCACACTGCTGGCTCATGTCCAGCTTGTCATTCACCAGTGCCCCCAAGTCCCTTTCAGCAGGTCCCTTTGACCATGTCAAAGGCCTTCCTGAAGTCCAGATAGATGACATCAGTGGCTCTTCCCTTGTCTGCCGATGCAGTTACACCATCGTAGAAGGCCACTAGGTTGGTCAGGCAGGACTTGCCCTTGGTGACGCGATGCTGGTTGTCTCGCATCACCTCCCTGTCTTCCATGTGCCTTAGCATAGCTTCCAGTAGAATCTGCTCCATGATTCTCCCTGGCCCAGAGGTGAGGCTGACAGGTCAGTAGTTCCCTGCATCATTCTTTCTACCCTTCTTAAAAATGCGTATAACGTTGCCTTTCTTCCAGTCATTAGGGACCTCATCTGACTGCCATGACTTCTCAAATATCATAGAGAGTGGCTTGGTGACTGCATCAGCCAATTCCTTCAGGACTCTGGAATGCATCTCATCAGGACCCACAGACTTACGGATGTTCAGATTCCTCAGGTGGTTGCGAATGTGATTTTCACTTACAGTGGGAGGGACATAGCTCCCCCAGTCCCTACCTTTCAACCCATCTGCTCGAGGGATGCATGAAGAGCAATTGTTGTTGAGGCAAAAAAAAATTGTTGAACACCTCAGTCTTCTTCTTGTGTGTTGTTACCAACCTGCCTGTATTGCTCACTAGGGAGGGGATGCCTTCCTGAACTTTCTTTTTCCAGGTAATATACCTGTAGAAGCCTTTCTTGTTTTTCTTTGCACCCCTTGCCAAGCCCAGTTCCAGCTGGGCCTTGGCCTTTCTGACCCTTTCCCTACACAGCCTAGCAGCATCCCTATACGCTCCCATGATACCTGCCCCTGTTTCCACTGCCTGTGCATTTTCTTCTTGCTCTCTTGTTTGACCAGCAGGTCATGCTGCAGCCATGCTGGCCTTCTGCCTTCCTTTCCTGACTTCCTACAACAGAGGATGGAGAGTTCTGACACTGTCATGGAGTAAATGGCCTTGTCCTGTTGGGGAGGGAGCATTTCTCTACTCCTGCTGTGCTATGGATGGGCTGAAGGAAGGGCTTTGTCAACTAATCTGTTGACACCTGGACAGCTGGCAATCAGAAATCTGCAGAGCGTTTTTGGGGGAGCTGGAGTTAGCTGTTGCGTGCAGGTGGTGACAGGTCTGCAGCCCTGCCCTGTGAGGGGAAGGTGGGCATTTATTAAGGGATAACACTTCCTCTGCGGTATTGATGTACATAGATTCCAGTGCCCTTCTAATATCCATCTCTTTGGTGCTGAGTCACATGTGAAGAACAGGTAAGAATTTTGGCTTGTTGAATTTCTTTAACTGAAAGATAATTTGGAAGCCAGGATGCAGTGGGCACAAATGGAAATGTAATAAATCCCATTTAAACATAACTGGGGGTGGGGGCAGGAAAGCAAACTACTTTTAAGGATGAGGGTGCTCAAGCAGTGGAGCAGGTCATTCAGAAGTTTCCATCTTTGGAAATACTCAAAACTAATCCTGACCAACCTGTATCTGACCCTGCTTTGTTTAGACTGGGTCTCCAGAGGTCCCTTCTTACCTCAGCAGTTCTGTGGTTTTGTTAAGTAGAGTAAGGCTTAAGCACTTCGTATCTTCGTCTGTTGAATATTCAGTCCTGGTGATAATTCAGCATGTTAGTAAGTAGAAATAAGTAAGAACAGCGATCGGCCAGATTTGAGGTGATGGTATGTTGAGCTTAACAGAAGCGTATCCTTGACTTAAAAGCTCTTTTGCCAGTGGTAAAGTCTATAAAATGAGTTAACAGGAAATGGAAAAGCCGCATTAATTCAAGATTCTTGGAGTGAGATACTGAAAGCTTGTTTTGACACCTAAGGCTGGATTCCAGTGCTACATAGGTGTCTAGATCAAAGGCAGCAAGCTGTACAGCCTGCGCTCAATGGCTGTACAGCTAGAGATGTGCAAATCTAAGGAAGTTGGTTGCTTCCTGTTTGGCCGAAGCAGAGCCCAAACATGCTGGATGTGCAGGCAGGCACACAGGTAACCAAGTCTAGGAAGCTGGGTTTCTTGTGACAGCCTGGGTGCCTCTAGGACCTAGAGGTGATGTGGTGTTTGTGGATGAAAACTCATGGGGGGCTGCTTCACCTCAATCTGAAGCTGTCCAGGCTGGACCATCTCTCCAAGATGCAGAAGTAGTTCAGAGCGCAAATGAATACATCAGCTGATGACAAAGCAAAGGCAAACATCATATCTGTCTTAGCAACAGGAGGTGTATATTCTTTAAATAGATTAACACCAGAGCACAGATGTTGTGGAATAAACATCCTCAGCATTTGTAACTTGTTACCAGCCTTTGGCACTGTGCTGGAAGGACACCTAGCTGGTGGGTACCTGATCCAGGACTGAGGCATCCAGGCAGGACTGCAATCAAGTCAGCAGTTCCGTGTGTTTTCAGGGAGAACTCGATCCTACTGGTTGATGTCGGAGAGGGTTTATCATTTCTTGATTTCCCACACTGCAGTAATTAATGATAAGTTAATGACTGTACAATGATAATCCCCTCGGCAGGTGGGTAGGCTGAATTCAGTATTTCTGTACCTTGCATCTCTTTCTATTTGCAACTAAAAAGTACCTGAGAATCACTCTTAGATGTTTTTGTAGTTGACATTCTTCAAGAAAGATTAATAACATTTTGTATATGGAAAGCATGCCTTTTCTAGGCACAGCTTAAGGCTCCTCCATTTATATTCATGAAAGCTGTCTAATTCAAGGTGGGCTGTAATGCTAACCCTTGCTGCATTTCAGGGCTGACTTGTAAGTTCAGAACTGCAGCAATAAGTGCGTCCAGATATCAGATCTGGCTGGGATTTTAGGTAAGTAAATGAGGGCAGCTATTTCTTTGAAGGTAAGAAACTGCCAGTGATTTAAGAGGAGACTAACTTACTGCAAAATGGCATAAACCCAAACTTGCCTTGTAAGTGGTGTGAATTCAGATCTGTGTCATTCACTAATATCACACACTAATCATCACTAATACATAGATAAGGATACAGCTTATAAAAACGATGTACAGTTTGGGGTTTATTTTTTTTTTTTTTTAACATTGTTATTTTCACTCTTTTTAACGGTCAGTGCAAGTTGGTGTTGACTGTAAGTTAGGTTGATTGCTTTGTGGTATCCTGGTAGAGTTCACTCTATCATATATGTTCATCTGATGGTCATTTTCTTGGTTACACATAAGAATACAGAACCACAGAGCTAAAACCATTAATTTTTGCATGTTGAAGTAACATTTAACAGGCTTGCATCCTGTACTATGGGTTAACAATTCATTTCTAATTTAACTTTAAAATAAACTCAAATATAGATATATCTTTCTCCTACTGGGTTTTAGAAAGATAAACACTTGAAAGCTGTGATGATTTGTATGGGATGTAAACTTTCATGCTGCAGGACATGAGCCAAAAGTTAAGTGGAGTTTGGAGGAAAAAAAAAAATCGTTCTGTTAAGAAGTTGCTTATTGAAGATCTTGTTGCTTCCCTCCTGAAGGAAAGGGGTCTGATGTAGGGGACCAATTCTTCTGTTTAAGTTCTTTAATCATAAATGTAGCTTTTCATCTTACATTTCAATGGACACTGATGACTTCTGTGTGTAGTACCTGTTTCTGAAAAGAGACAGAGTTGATTTGATTCTTCTAGCAGATTCAAGGAAGATGGGGTTTTACATCAAGAATATTCTGAGGGTTGGTTTTTTTTTATGTATTTTCTACACAAACATAAAAGCTCTTAGTATGCCCAAATCCAGTCACAGCCTTTCACCCAGGTGCTTAAGAGCTTGAGCATCAGAGCCTGGCTTCAGTCCCTGTTTGCAAATACCAAAATTTAGTACAGAAACGGCAGGTGCTTTCTTCATGAAGCAGATTCATTGACAACATAACACAGACAGTAAACCGAGCTGGGTAACAGTGCAGTTGCTACACAGTAGAGCAGATCGTGCATTTCCTGAGCACCCTTCATGTAAAATATTGCGGGCAACTTGGAAGTTTCAAATTTGCCTAGAGATGGGAAAGCTAAAATGAAACTACTCTTTTATGTAACCACTGCATATGTACCTTCTTTAATGAGGACTGTTACAATCTGTTTTGTTCAAGTAGCTGGTTCAGCGCATCTTCTACGAAATGTAAACAGAATACGACAAACTTCTGACGGTAGTTTCACACTTAGTGGCAAGTTGAAGGCTGAAAGATGAGCTGAGGATAGAAGAACAATTCTGACAGTCTTTTACCTAGCACTGTTCTGAGCATTAAGCATGATGCTTTATAAAATGGACACCACACTTTTACCTCTGCATCATCATTTAATTTGGGTGGGGAGATTTAAACGCTTGTAACAGATGGTGAACCCTGACTTCTTGCTTGTGCGACAAAGCAGATAACAGCCTGTATGGGTTTGGCATCCAGTCGCTCCCCATACCAGTGATTTCCAAAGTAACCATTTGCAATGAGCAGGTATTCGCTGGTTTAGGAGGTCTGACCCCAGTAACATCCTTTCAGTTACGACAGAGGGAATATGCATGTTCTTGCAGATTGACCCAATAAGAATTAGCCATGAAGTCATGGTGAATGTGAAAGGGAGAAAAATAAATAATAATGCTGGAAAGGACTGAATTTTCTATTTTAAGTTTGGGGGTTTGGTTTGGAAATACATTTAATCTAAAGTAATCAGAAAAAGTAAACTTCTCAGAATTAAGAAAAGAAATGGTATACTATTCATCCTCAAACTATTTTTTTAAATTACAACTTAGCAACAAATCCCAGACCCACTTACATGCCTCCTACCTCTGAGCTAGAGATTTGATGAGCCAATAACTTATCAAAAAGGCTAGGGGCCCCAGTAGTGAACGTTGTGACATTTACGCCCTTTTGTGAATCGAAGCCAGATTTCTCAAAGCTGAATGCTCCAGCTGTGTTGAAGGCCTGGAAAACATTTTTTCTTTGGCATCTAGTACCAGCAAAGCCCCTTAGAGTAGAATTGCTCCAATTAATGGCCATCCCGGTGGACTTGGAACGCCTCCACCTGAAGTGGGGCAAAACAAGGGATGCTTTCAAACTGTGAGCAGTTTTGTTGTCTTTGCTGGGAAGATTGTTCTGATTCAGATTGGTCTTTTTCCCCCAGCAACAGGGTCATGTCAGGAAGGAATGCAACATCTTTGGTTGAATTCAAGGGGTAATCTTATTCGGTTTGCAGAGTTACTTGGAGAACTGAGAGCTTCAGTCTGTAAGATGGACTAGTGCCCAGTGTGGCTAGTAAAAGTAAGACTGCTGTTAAAGTCATTACCAGAGAAAAAACACACCAGCTAACTTCAAACAGGCTGTTGGTTTCTTGAGAGAGGGCCAAACTTCTTCTGATACTAAGAATTTTGCCAGTTACCCACCCATGATACGTATGTATGTACATAATGTTCCTTTTTAGCCTGAATTGTGAAGAAAACAAGATGGAACTAAGCTCACTGTCTGTGTATCCACCCTCACTCTCCTCCCATAGCTTTTAGCCCCATTGTTCAGGTTCCACCAACACTGAAAGAAAGCTTCCAAGACAAGCTCCCACCAGTCTGGGGGACATCAGGAGCAGGGACAGCTGAGGATCCCATGTGACAGCCAGCCCACTGGCCAGCCAGCGGATGACTGGTCACAGCTAGGGGTGAGGGGTGGATGCTATGGGAGCTGGGGCTGATGCCAGGAAAGACACTTCAGAAGTAATGCTCCCAGCACACCAGCAGGAAGCCAGGCTTTGCTGCTCGCAGAGCAGCTTCTTGGTGAGACCAGCTATGGAGGCATGTTGCTTCTCTGATTTCTGCTGGTGCTCAGTGCTTTGCTCTGCCTGCTTTGCTGCTTCTAGCAATGTGCAGAGCTACGCTCATCTCACTATTCAAACAGCTCTCATCCTGAAAGAGCAAGAACAGAGTCTTTGTCACACGGAAGTCAACAGCAAGACTGATGGCCTTCCTGTTATCGCTAATTTCTCTGAAGGCTTCTTGTTCTTCTCTTTAGGACCACAAGCCTTTGCAATCATTGCAGACAGTATGTCTTCCTAAGATAGGGATGGCTGGATTTGTGTTTAAGGAGTTCCCTTTTCTGACAAAGAAGTATTAAAGGGAAGACTTTAGGTGGTGAATTGGCTGAGGAAAACTCTTTCGGGTAGAAATCACAGGACCTTGTTTGGTTATTGCTCCTTCCCCTTCGCTATATGTCTAATGAAGTGTCTGTATAATGGCCTGCCTGAGTGTGTAACTGCTGTTCTGTTAAGGTTACAAAGTTGTGCAACTCTGATATCTCTCTGTTGTGGCTGTGGCTCACTCCTGCTAGATGTTCCTACCAGGAATTTTCTGAAGAGAGGCTGTTTTTGGTAAAAAGTCCTGGTCTGTGGAACAGGTTTCTACAGTTGGTCTAGCACATGGAATTATACTATTCGGGGCAAATAGCCAGATGACAAGATTATGTCTGAGGTTAATTATCAGGCTCTTTATCTAATCAATGAGGAGAATTTGGGGTAAGATGTCGTTTTTCTTGTTTCTGGACTCACATTTGTATGACTTTATATCTTCTACAAATCTTTATTTTGTTAATACACACAAACATTTGTCCTTCAACTTCTGAGCAGAAGTAAAACAAACCAACCAGCAATTTCCTTCTTGTTGTAGAAGCGTAAATGTGACTTGCAGTTTTACTGCAAGTGGGCTGGTAAGGCACATGTTGAAGTCAGTATGTATAAAGAATCTGGTCCGGAATCTCTACGCTCATCTTATAAACAAACAGTAATTTGTGTGTTCTGTTTTGTGGAAAGGACTGGTTAGGATTTAACAAGATTTATTTTTTTTTTTCCCGGGTAAGTGTGTGTGAGTGGAAATGCAAGAAGGAAACAGTAAAGGAAATAGATCCTGATGAATTAATGCAGGAGAAAACATGGATCATGAAATCTTTACTGGAAGAACTATCTTCCTACCAAAAATGTCTTAATGCTTCACCCCTACAGTCTCTGCCTGGGACCCAAATGAACCACTTCGAATTAAAAATTCAGTTGTATGCTTCAAGACGAGGAAATTATTTACCACTGTCAAACTTGCAGTTAAACCATTGCAGAAGTAGTCTGCTGTAACTGGTAGAAGTGCCTGCCCATCAGTAATTCCATTCACAGATAAACTTCTGTTTCAGCACTTGCTTCATGCATCTTTGCCTTGGCTTAGCCTGACCACATGCTGCATCCCTGTGCACCAACACATCATACCACAACACTGGTTCTTTGCTGACAAGTACGTGCACGCAGCATCTGAAACGTGCCTGGGACTCATTATGCCTTTCAACAGAAAATTAAAAACCCTAAAATGAATAAAATATTCATGAAATAACTTTTTACAAAAATAAGAGGATATTCCTAAGACTGCCAGTATCTCAGTTTATTTCAAGACACACTGGGATGTTCCTCTAAGGTTTATATATACACATATATATATATATATATATATGTATATTTAAGCCTTCAGAGGGTCTTTCTGAGGATATAAAGGGATTGTGCAAATACTGTCACTGTGTCAAAGGTGCGCTGTGTTTAAAAATAAGAGATTCAAAAAGTAACATCCTGGCATTTAAATTTTCAGGCAGCTGTGTGAGCTGCTGTTTCTTCCTAAATCAGCAGTCTCTCATGGGAAATGGCTGGGACAAGCTGCTGGGTGTTTTTACGTCACTGTAGTGAATCTGTTCTTCCTGAAAAGCTGGAACCTATTTATTTTTAACAGCCCTACTTATTTCCCAAGGGTCAGCATGTTTTCACATACTGCATTTAAAAAATTTCTGAAGCAGAAATGACTATTAGACCTGTCAGTCCTTTCACAATGGAAGACTTTGTTAGCTGCCAGCTCCCTCGCCTCCTTCCACCGTGGCAAGCCACAAGGTTTTGAGACAAGAATACAGTAAGTGACATGTTTCCACTTTTTGACCTCCTTCCACTTTGCTATGATCCCAATCCAATTCTAATACCCTGTTGTTCAAGCTAATCTGGCAGCAGAAGTTAGACACAGGCATACACACAATGCCTATGTAGAGAGGTAGTGCATGTAGAGTCTACCTGAGGATGACTGAAGCTTCTGGGCTTATAATTAATTTCTTATGTGCTAATTGGTTTCTACTGAAACTGAGAGCTCCCCTCTTTCTTTCCCGGGGCTTCACCTGCATGGGGCTTGCTAGTTCTCTTTTTGCAGTCACAACCAGCCATGGCACATGAGGAAGGATGTAGCTGGAGCATGGGCCCTTGAAGAAAAGAGGATCAAAGGCACTCGAATGCTGTTCCCATGAAACAGAAGGGCCAAGAGCTTAGTATGAAAATTGGATGGAAAAAGAATGTTCTAGTTTTCTTCTCTGACTGCTTTCACAACTGGTTTCTGAGAAAATCTGTAGTTTCAGTTCCTTGTTGGGACAAAAATCTGATTTTTCCGTAAGACTGGAATTCTAGTTCCTAATTGGTTCAAGCGGAAACTCTTCCACTCTGCGTCTGCCGTATTCTTGACATGCTAAGCGTGTGCTCCTACTACAGAGATGTTTACCAGTGCCTGTGCTGGTCTTCTGATATGAGCAGATGCTTCCATGAAAGCACATGATGGTCACTACTTTTCCTCTGCCCAAATCCTATGGGAACAGAACTTCAGCAAAGAGTTGAAACGTAGTGTAGTGCTTCCCAACCTCGTAATGAGGTATCTATACAAACCTGCTGTGGAAGTCTGCATTTTCACAAACAAGTAGTAGATAACTTTTCAGAGTCATGAAGGTTAATTTTCTTCCAACAAGTCTTAATTCCAGTCAGTTGCAAACACTTTTAAGGTGTTTTTCAACTCTTGAGTACAGCCTCTTACTCCTGAAG
>VXAV01007863.1:302160-312898 GCA_013399715.1 Alectura lathami | reverse complement strand
GAAACAGCTTTCGCATGTAAAACTTACCAGAACAGTTTCAAATATTTTCCCATTTTAATTAATTTTTCTTAAGGAATATGTCCTGAACATAGTTTTACTGTAGATATATTAGGACATCAGATGGCTGTTCCAGAAGTGCAAATCAAAGTGATTCTAAAGATTTATTAGCGATTTAAAATCATTTGTGGCTGAAGTGAATTAGGAGATTAGTTGTATTAGTAAAAGTGGGAAATGTTTATATATTTGAGTTCATCTACTGTAAATGTCAGCCTTTTGAAAGGAGACTGAGTTACACTGCAGCCCAGATAATGGGTTGCTTTTAATTTATTACTTCAGGTGAAATGCTAACCGAAGTACTCTGCTGCAGCAAGTAAGTTGAGGGTTTTTATTCAATACATACATCCTGGCCGGATATCTACATGGAATTGACAAAACACCCAAAATGTCCTGTTCCAGAGACAGCTGAGTATGGAGTAAAACCTGGGATGGATCATTTGGCGTTGTTTTTTTCCTCAGTTGTTCCAAAAGAATACCAGGAATAAAGATTTCCCAAACAACAAACTTTCCAAAAAAAAAAAAAAAAAATCACACTTTGTTTTTGTCCCTTAGTGTCAGTAAAACTCCAGAACTGGTTATTTTAAAGACAATAGCATACTCCATCAATAGTAAAGAGGAGTTATCTTGCTGATGTGAAGTCCCAGCCCAGTAGCCCTCTTTTTTGTGACAGTCAAGAACCCAAGGTAAATACCTCCTTGGAAGATGCTCTTGGATAGGGACTTCTGAAAATTGGAGGTAGCTCAGAACTGGGTTAGAAAGCAATTCCTTAACTGAAGTGTCTGAATATTGACATGGTGTCCCAGATCAGGAGGAATGTGAGCCTAATACACACGGTTGGGAGAAATTAAGAAGTAGATTTGTAACTCCATCTTTGAGATTTATGGCCATGAAAACAATAAAGCTGATTTTAGAAACTTAAGATACTTAAAGTTTTTCCACACATGAGGCTGAATGCTGCTTTTGTATACAGCATGAGAGAACTTCCTTAACTTCATTTTTCAGGAGTCGTTTATGTGGTGTTCTTCACTGATAGCAGCGTTCTTGGGGCAATAAGCAAAGTACCTGTCAGTTCATGCACTGAGTCAAAGCAGTGGCAGAACACTACCGATGTTCTCTTGTTGTTACTATGGGCCTTGTCCCTGTTACAGTACTGCTGCAACACACTAAGCTGAAGTACCCCTGATTATCACTGCAACACAGCAGGTATAGGAAAAAGCAGAGCTACGGTGGCCTCAGTCAGGAGATAAAGATTCATTTACAGCACACTAGGTTTTGATGGACTTGCGTATGGGAAAGTTGTGTAACAACATAAAGAGTAGCTTATCTTGACTGCCTAGATCAAAATTTCCTACAAAACTGTATTTTTCTCCTGGAGAAAAATGGAAGGCAGGTCTGTGCTTGTAAGTCAAAACATTTTTGTTCTTAGCACCCTTGCCCCAGACAGAAGAAATTATCTATGAAGTGTTGTCAGTCTCCTCTCTTTTTAATGAATGAATGGTCAAGATTGTTCCAGGTGTGACTCAACCTCAATTAACTTCAGTGATCAGGGATTATGCTGGTCCATTGAGTTTCTCTCAGGTTTGGTGGCCAGCCAAAATTGAACCATGGCAGTTTGAGGGCTGCCTACAAGTAAGGTTTGAACTTAAAATCATTCATTCATTTATCTTTTTCACTGGCAAACCACACAGTTGGTTACATTGGCACCTGTAAACAGAATGGTGAGAATCCTCCACAGTGTTTCACTCCACAACTTTCTGAAAATATATCCCTCAATTTCTTGTTGGCCTTATCGTTGGGAAAGATGTTCAGTTCAAATTTTCTCTGTAAACTTTAGTCCTTGTGCTTGCATTTACCTTCCAGAATAATGACCTTCACTGTTAGCTCACTTCATTATTTCTTCTTGATGGTTTCAACCAGGGCTTTCAACTGCTCTGGTTGAAAGCTTTAAGCCTCATTTATATTATGATGAATACATTTGGTCTTAGAAGCTGAGCACTCCCAGACAGCTCTAAGACATGGACAGACGTTTGAAAATCCTAGGTATTGGAGGCACAAGCCAGAAAGTACTGGCCAAACATTGAATTAAAGACCAAATAAGCTGGTAGATCTCATTCGGCCCTGCTGTAACTTTTGGGCTGACATGAGGAGGAAGGGAGAAAGGGAGAACAGCTGCTAAATTGATGTCCCTGGAGGCTGAAGTCTTCCATCTACAGAAAATGTAGTGGATGCTGCAATGCAAGCTTCCTTGCTCAGTATGCTGTCACAAAGGCACCTTCAAACTCATTCTCAGGGGGGTTCTCTAGAGAAGAACTGTACTTGTTCCCGCACTTATACCTGTGATGTTGCTGCTGATGTTGTCAGATGACTGCAAACTCAATGACTTCCGAGCTAGATGTGCCTTCCTTAGTCTGAACTGTGGACCTGATGTTGCTCTGTGTGGTACTTGCTCCTGACATGGGTATGGAATCATGCCTTGGAACACAAGCTACCTCATCTACCAAAAAGTAACATAGTAGATTTCCTTCTGCTGGTATCATCTTTTCCCAGGGAATATAAAAAAAAAACTTCTCTGAAGAGGCTGTTGTTCCATATGTTTTTATGTTTGGTATACATTAGTGTTTGAGCTTGGACTGGTATTTTTATTACCCTTCCTTTGTCTTGCTCTCTTAAATCCCCTACTTTATTCTAGATACGTGTCATCTGAATGCTGGCCTCACATCTACAGTCATGGGGATTATTTTGCTGTGATTAGATAGTTGTAACTAGTATAATCCCTGCACTTTTTTATGCGGAACTTGTCCAGAGCTTTCCAGTTCATGCCTTTTGGAGAAGTACAGATGTAGAATAACGTGGCCTTTGTTTATCAGGCAATGGTAGGAAACAGATGAGCTCCAACTGCAACTTTGGATAGTTCCAATTTTGGATAGTTCCCCATCTGTAGAGTTGGAATTTGAGTGTAGAAAGTCTGGCTGCTGCCTCAGCTAGCACGTGCATGTGTTTATGTGCAGTGAGTGCAGGCGTAGGCTGAAGCTGGAAGGAGAATCCAAAACCATCCAAAACTGAGGGTGCATGTGATATTTTGAAGCCCTCAAGTACATATGCAGCAAGTCTAATCAGTCCCCCAGCAGACAGTGCTTAAATCTATGCTTGCACATCTAGATGCAGCCATGCAGCAGGCTCTGGTTCATGGACAGAGCCACAAAGGTACGTCTGCAGAGCACGGCACCGTGCACTTGCTTGCCTTAGAATCATAGAATGATTTGAGTTGGAAGGGACCTTTAAAGGCCCCTTCCAATCCAACTGCCCTGCAGTGAGCAGGGACACCTACAACTGGATCAGGGTGCTCAGAGCCCTGTCCGGCCTGACCTTGAAGGTCTCCAGGGATGGGGCAGCCACCACCTCTCTGGGCAACCTGTGCCAGTGCTTCACCACCCTTATTGTAAAAAACGTTTCCCTTATATCTAGTCTAAATCTCCCCTCTCTCAATTTGAACCCATTCCCCATGTCCTATGACAACAGACCCTGCTAAAGAGTCTGTCCCCTTCTTTCTTGTAGCCCCCCTATAAATACTAAAAGGCCGCTATCAGGTCTCCCTGGAGCCTTCTCTTCTCCAGAGGGAACAGCCCCAGCTCTCTCAGCCTGTCCTCACAGGGGAGGTGTTCCATCCCTTGGATCGTTTTTGTGGCCCCCCTCTGGACACGCTCCAACAGGTCCATGTCCCTCCTGCACTGAGCACTCCCCATCTGGACGCAGCACTCCAGGTGGGGTCTCACCAGCTCAGAGCAGAGGGGCAGGATCACCTCCCTTGCCATGCTGGCCACGCTGCTTTGGATGCAGCCCAGGATGCGGTTGGCTTTCTGGGCTGCGAGGGCACACTGCTGGCTTATGTCCAGCTTGTCATCCACCAGTGCCCCCACATCCCTTTTGGCAGGGCTCTGTTCAATCCTTTCATTCCCCAGCTTGTATTGATAATGCGGGTTGCTGCAACCCAGGTGCAAGACCTTGCATTTTGCTTTGTTGAAGCTCCTGAGATTAGCTCTGGGCCCACAGCTCCATTCTGTCTAGGTCTCTCTGGATGGCATCCCGTCCCTCAGGCGTGTCGACCGCATGACACAGCTTGGTGTTATCTGCAAACTTGCTGAGGGTGCACTCCATCCCGCTGTTGACGTCATTGATGAAGATATTGAAGAGCATCGGTCTCAGAACAGACCCCTGAAGGCCACCACTCACCACTGATCTCAGTCCGGACTGATTGTGGAGCCACTGACCACCACTCTCTGGATACCATCTAGCAACCAGTTCCTCATCCAACAGTCCAACTGCAGGCATGGCGTGCTGTGTGCAGTTCCACCTGGCTGAGAAGGCTATGTTTTTCAGGACATCTGGAGACGTAGAGGCAGGTTTGAACTGGCTCTGGTTACACTGGGAGAGCATACAGCAGTAATAACACAGTGCCCATTTTTTTAGACTTTCTAATCAGGGATGGGGTGCAGTTGAACAATGGCAATCAGGCTTATTCACAGCATCTCCATCAGCACATTTCAATTCTCTTTGGTTCTGGATCATGGAACTATTTTCAGCATTGTTTCTCATGGTAATTTGCACATTCAAAGCTGCTTTTTTAAGACTGTGTAACCAAAACAGCCAAAATAAAAAGCTCTCCTAAGAAACCAAACTTAAGAAATAAAAGGAAATAAGCTTTTGTTCAGGAAGGCTCCAGAGGGAACAACGAAATGTAAACAGTACATATAATCTACTCTCCATCCCAGCTTTATGTTCTCTCTTGTGCAAGGAAGGGCTTGTTCGCTTTTTCCTAAAGAAGCAGATTTCTCTCCAGACTGACTCTCTCCAGAGCCAGGATTTCCTGATTCATATATGCTGTTAGTAGTCAGAAGGCAGCTAGATGTCTCCACTCCACTGCAGTTCTCACCAGATTTTATATGGGTATTTGTTTGTTAGTTTTAATTCTATTTTTTTCCTAATCCAGTATATGTGAGGGAGGACTGCACCAAACTGTAGTTAAGCCACCCTGGCTTAACTCTTTTGCTATAAAATTGATCTTTTTTTCCAACAACACATAGCCTCTTCGTAATACAAAGACACTGCATGACTGGTTATTTTTAAGATCTATGTACAAACCAGATAGGTGCAAATATATGCAAAACAGGAAACTGAGCTTTGTCCAGGTGGAAGCTTACCTAAAAGATCTAGGAGTAGGTTAATCTGTACTCACTGTTCACCAGTTATCGAGACGCCACAAATTCAAAATTAGGTCTGTTAGGATGACTGATTGTTTTTTGGAAAAGTGGAGCCTAGAGAACCTCACATTAAAAATAAATAAATAAATAAATAAATAAATCTGTAGCAATATTATAACCTGTGGAATGATATCCAACAAGTTTTGAGCTAAAAGCTCCAGACAGAGTGAATTGTGTACTGGGGAAGCCATTGCAATGCTTTCTTTGTTACTCTGCAAAACAGAAGATCTTGTTCAGCTTTATTTTTCAGGCGTTGGATCCCAGCCTGACTCTTTAATGTGTTACATTTAATAGTTGTTAGATCAGTGTCACATGGAACTGAATCCGTAAGACCTACAGAAGCCTGTCACCTCAAGATGTCTCTTTCACATATGCAATTATTGATATATGTATATTGTTTATGAGGCCTCTTTGGCTGTTTCTATAAAACTGTTAACTAGAATTGATCATGTTGCTCTCCCTTAATTTGCATAGTTACTGCTTCCTAAAATACTAGGGCTGTGCCCATTGTGCTGTAGTAACCAAGTGTACATGCTCTTAATCAATGGCGAATCAGAGGTAATACTGGCTGGGTTAGCCTGCCATGAGAAAGAGGCAGGCTAAATCTGTTGGTTTTTTTTTTTTTTTTTTTTTTCCCATTTGCTGTAGTCTCTACCCACTGACATAACAATTACTGTACCTCTGGTGGCACATAATAACTGGGGATCCTGGGTCTGCTCCTTTGCTTTTCCACTGTTTTGCCTAGGATCAGTGCCAAGCTGAATGACCAATGGCTATATCCTGTTTATATCTTTTTTTCCCCCAATATTGGCACTACAGTAGCTTTTTTTCCAGTAATCTGGAACTTCCAATTGACTTTCCATTGACTTCAGTACATTTTGGATCAGGTCTTAAAACGAACATCTGGTTGCAAATTTATTAACCAAGGCTTAACAGGACAGTCTCTGCAAACCAAATGCCTTTAGACTTTTTGCTTGGAAACTCTTTGAATGTCTTAGGGTAAAAGAAAATAAATAAATTGGTGGTCTCAGGAAATGTAGCACAGTGGTTCCAATAGCAGTATCAGCGTGGCGTTGACAACGTGCTCACCTGCTGTTCTCTGATCCTGTTATTTCCTCTTCAGAAGTATAGCTCAACATATTTCTGGCTATGCTGCCCAATACACAGGATTTACAGTTCAGCTGAGCTAATGTTGGTATTGGAAGGTTACCTTCTTAATTTCTCCCATTCCCTTTCCATTAAGTCAAGAAACTGTGCCGCATTTTGTAAAATGGTTCCAGGTTCTCCGTAGGTGCTAGGATGAGAATTCCCCTGCTCTTCCCCAGCCAACAGGTTAGCAGCAGGCGTTGGCATCATCATTTTTATGTAACAGTTGAGTCCTCTTTTAGAACTTGGAAGGGATCTAAGAGGTATTTTAGGCTTTGAGGATTCATTTCATTTTTAAAGAAGATATTCAGCTTTCTAAAACTCCAAGTAAATGGGAGTCAACCTCAGCCATATATGCTTGTATTTATTACTATAAATACGCAGACGTATAAAACCAGGGAAAGTAAAACGTGACCTACTTCATCTACTCTGTTTTAATTTGCTTCCAGTAGTTTACATAAGCAGGAAAATGCATAGGGACACAGGGGAAAATAGGTTTCTAAAGAGATTGCATTAATCTGTAAAAATAAAATAAAAAATAAAAATAAATCCCAATGCACATTCAGAAAGGCAAATTTGACAGTTCATTTAGCAAAGACATCAGTGCCTGTAGACACAGAATTTTTACAGCTCTGCTGGATTCCAATCTTTAAAAGTTTCTTCTGTTGTTGAAACCATAAATTTGTAAATGTTATTCTCATCCTTTTTGGGGCCTTCTTGACTTAATCAGTTTAAAGTATATGCAGATTATCCAGATCTCTCCTCATGTGGATTTTTCTGACTAGCAGTGCATTTATAGTTAAACAAGTAAGGCATTTGGACTGTAGTCATTTTGATTTATAGCAGCAGGAACAAAGCGAGAGAGTACAGACGTCAGTGCTGCTGCTGCTGATCTGGCAACAGAGACTTCCTAATGTACAAATTACGTCTTTCACCACACAATTCCCTCTCTACCCTAACTAGAGACAGAGAAGCATGGTTATTTAATGCAGTGCATGCAATCTCATACAAAGGTGTATGTACAGTACTGAGTGGATATTATATAGCTCATTTTAACCACAGTTCATATTTCACTCTGCTTTTTCATTTTTTAAATGAATTTTCTACAATGGCAAATATGCAGTAGTTGGATTTTCTTGTCTCTTCTAGACAAAGCAGTCAAGTGTGAGTTAAGGCCAGTTGTGGAGGTGGCTGTGCTTTACTGATGCAAGCACCTGTCCCCGGGAAACTGCAGTGAAACTACTATTTTATTTCCTTGTAAATAGACACTGTGATGTTTCATCCACATGTGGCCCAGGAGGTGTTTCAATAAGGCTCTAGATTTCATGCCCAGCTCCCTGGACCACCAAGTGGAAGGAGGACTGTTTTTAGAAGTGACAGTGAATACAGGTGTTGGAACAAAGCAAAATTCCAGACGTCTCCTTTCACAGATGGGATTTCAAGTTCCAGGACTGACCATATCTGCCTGTGCCTACCTATATTCTGTACAGAGATCCTGCTAGTTTTATTTTTCAAATGGCACGGACTATTCCACTAACAGAATCCTAGTCTCTGCTCAACTGGATAAAACAAAATCCTCTGGCAGTCATCACACCCAGGGACCAGGCATCACACTGCTCCACTTAATAGGTGGCTGCATTTCATTAGTGGCTGAAGTGAATCCTGTGCATATAGCACCATAGCCTGTGTATCTGCTAAGCCTTTAAAGCACTTTGGGATGAAAATAGCTCAATGCAAAATAATGGTCTCAATTTAGCACTGCAATCTGCAGTCAAAGACTTGGAGCAACTCCCAAGGCAGAGCAAAGATTGACTCGTTTCAAACCTGCTTCTCTGAAGACAGATGCAGTAAGTGCAGCTCCACATTCTGTGCAAGGGCAGGGAGCTACCCTGCATCCATCAGGCAGGCACCGCTCTCCTCTGGTGCACTGACAGGAAGGAGAGACTATTTCTGAACAGACAGCAGGCCAATTCCCACTCCGGGGGCATTGTTCCTCTTTCAGTATCATATGGCACATACTGGCAATGGGTGCCCTCATTCTCACAAGGTCAGCTTTTAATCTGGGGAAATAAACAGTAAACAGTAACGTCACTGCTATGAAAATGTACGCATGCCTGCCATTTGTCCTGTCTCCCATTTAATGTGCTTGGGTGCTGATGGCTGCATGGTTCATAATGCACAATCAAATCCTGAGGTTGGTTTTGTCACCCTGGAATAAGACAGTGAGAAAAACTGTAAGAAAGCACAGTAATGGCAGCAGAATCTGAATCACCACTGGTGAGCATGGGCCTTTCATCATCCCTAGGAATCTGCTCATGTGCCAGGGTCACCTCTGGTATGGTCAGCTCGGTGTTGGTCAGCTCCCTGAGAACCCTTGTCCCCACAACACAAGGTGCTGTGGACTGTCAGATGGATGTTTATGGAGGAGAATCCTCAGTCGTACAGTTAAATAGAATGTACCTTAACACGGAGCTAATGTAAATGCAGCTTTGTGCGTAACTTGGGTATTAAAATGCGTAAGCACGTTCCTGTTGGATCCCTATTACCATTCAGCATTGTTTTTAAGATACCAGGTTTATGTTCCCCTTTTTTTGTGCAAAAAGAATGCAAATAATAAGTTTCAAAAGCACAGTGGAGCCCTTGCTGTGCATAAGTTATTCAGTTGTGAGTTCCTTTTTCCTCTTCAAAAATCTAGTTTATGGTCTAATTGCTTGCCCTTTTAAAGATTTTTTTTTTTTTTTTTTTTTAGGTAAAATGATTATTCAAAGTAGTTGGTGCTACAGAACTAAACTGTTTCTGGAACTTTTGCTTTTGTCCTTGGCAGGGAAAAAAAATATGCTACAATACAATTGTCAATACAAGCCAGTCCTGAGCTGGAAGGGAGCAGGGGTAGGTGCAGCTCGGGGAGTGTAGAAATGGCCATGCCCCCTACCACGGGGCTTGGGCAGCACCAGGCTCGTCTGCAGTCGAAATTAATGCCGTCTTCAGGCTGCTCTGATTTATCGTCACCGATTCCCGAACTCGAAAGCCCTTTATCTGCTGGGGTGGTGCGGGGCGGTGGCAGCTCGTGTGGGGCTGCGCGCATGGCGGCGGCAGGGAGCTGCGGGGCCTGCTCCCGCTGCTCGGCGGCACCAAGGATTCCTGTACGGGCGGGCAGCGCTGCGCCAGCAGCACACGCCGGCTTCGGAGCAGCTCGGCACGACTGCGGTTAAGCCGAAACGAAACGGGGCAGGGTTTGGCCAGAGCGGAGCCGTGTGCTCTGCCAGCCAAATCCGGTGACGCTTGAGTTCCCTGATTCCCATTGACTTTAATAGGACCGGGGCATTGTCTTCTCAGCCCAGCCAAGCACAGATACCTCCCGATGTAGGGCAAGGCCTGACCCCACAAAAAAATCCAGGGAGCTTTGCCACCAAATTCTCCCGAGGAAATGAAAAAGGGTGGAAGGAGACTCTCGGGCAGAAAGTGTAAATAAATACGCCTTGGGTTTAAGTGTGCCCTCACGGCTTCCCTCTGACCTTGCTGAGCAGGGCAGAATGCAGGCTGGGGGCTGGGGTTACCGGTACGGCTGAGGGCACGCACGGAGCAACCATTTTATAAACCGTTATTCTTTAGAGCCCGGAACCTCAGGATTAATGGGAGGGGGTGGAAGAGATTACAGTGAGCATTCGGATAATGCAAACACGCTGAACAAGTAGGCTGTTAAACAGGGCGGGGGGAATAAGGTGCTTGGTTTGCTCGGGGAGAGGGAAGCCCACTGAAGTACGGGAAGACGGGAGCAGGGTGGCTTTTTGCCGGGGTCTGGGCACGGCCTCCTGCCTCCAGCCTCCCTCAGCGCTGTGGAGGTGGCGGGTGGCAGCAGTCACCTGAGGAAACCCGCGTACGTGTGAGATGGGGGCCTGAGCCGCCTGAAAGTGATCGGCGGGGGGAGAAATAACAGTAATTACTACCAAAAAATATTATTTCAAAGGAAAGGGGGGGGGCACACAAAGGAACCGTTAGCTGCGAATGTGCCAGCAGCACCCGCCTGATGGCCTGATTTATAAGCGGGATCATAAAAATCCCATTAGGCGTCTCATTGAGAAAAAAAAAAAAAAAAAAAAAAAAAAAAAAAACACAAGGAGAAAGGAGGAGGCGGCGGGGGGTGGGGAGCGCAGAGCCCCGGTGCGTGTCACTGAGGCAGCATTGACGCAGGCAGCTCTGACGGCAGCAGCCGCCGCGGCGGGGACGGCGTGAGGCTGAATGGGAGCGGCGGGCGCGCGCGCGGCCGTTGATGGGGG
>VXAV01007863.1:256208-278205 GCA_013399715.1 Alectura lathami | reverse complement strand
TCTCTTACAGTAGCTCAAACAGATGTTTTGTATCGTAGTTACTGACTCCTCTTTCTTCTTGTCAAAGTGACAGACAGTTAGTATAAACAATGTCTTCCTCCTCGGAAAATTGTCTGGATCACTGTGGGGTGAAAGGAGGGGAACTTTTTTGTGTGTATGTTGTTTGTTTGTTTTTAAATCAAGTGGACATTTGAGACATGTCTTCTGTTGTGTTTACTGGAACTATCTACTGAAGGAGGACTGTCATTAAAGCACTGAGTTGTGACTCTAACACAAAAGGTGCCTCCTTGATATTGTTCCCTTTGTGTTTTCATGTGTATGTAGCATTTGAAAAGAGAAGACTAGATGCTTCTCAACTTATGTCATTTAGGTTTTTCTTATATCCTAAGAAGAGAAAAAACAGCCTGAGAAATGTTAGGTGGTGTTCCATGGAAGGCTCACTGAGTGCCCACTGAGTGGGTAGGAGGCCCAGCTTTTGAGATGTTCCAACGAAAAGAAAGCCAAGAGCAAAGTTTTAAACATTCACTGTTACAAATTAGAACCAATGCTTTCCCTTGCTTTTTGCTAACAGTACTGCCCACTCACCTGCAACTTGTATGTTGAAGCCAAAGAGCACTCTCTCTCAGCAGTCTTCACAAGTGATCTCTCCATCTGTAACAATCCATTTGATTGGAAACAGCTCCATTTTGGCCTTATGTGTTGGAAGCATGTCAACACAATTTATCACTGGAAGCTTTCTGGATGTGGCAAGTAATTAAGTGGTCAGACAGGATTTAGGGATTTTGTCACTGTCAAACTATTCTTCATTTGCTGATAGCTTTCTATGATGCGGTTCTTCCTGAAGATATCTTTCAGGCTTACGATAACTCAGAATGAATGTTTATTACAACAGCTTGTGGAAAAAGTCCCAACTACAGGGCTCCCTATATCATGGAGTATTTTTTTCATTTTCTGCTTACTGTCCCCATGGAACTGTATTTCACTGATAGTTTTCATAGTCCTTGTTACATGCACAGGTTTTCTGTCTCAACGTGGTGTCTGTGCCCTAGTAGAAAGTAGCTTCAGTTAGCTGATGTGCTGTGAGGTGTGAATTATGAAAGCAGTGTGATATTGTGGAAGAAACGGCATCCCCAATTTCACTGAGATCAGGAGGTCACAGAGCAGACAGTTTTCTCTTCTCTGTCCTAGAGCCTGCACTTCTAGGGACTTTTCCAGACTGCTGAATGACAGTTGACCCAGTGGGCTGTTTTTCTCATTGTTAGAATGGCTTGGTTGCCTGAGGAGATCCGCAACTTCGGCACTGATTCCCCAGAGGGGAAGGTGCGCTCCTTCCCCAGATCTTCTTGGGACCCTCAAAGTCTTTGCTCTAAGTAGTCACAGCTGTGGTAGGTGCCATCAGAGAGTTTACAGATGGAGACAAAAGAAGTGTTGATAAAAACAAATGTTTAGGTACAAGTACTTTCTGGAAGTGTGTGGACTCTCTTTGTAGTGGTGAGAACTTAATCCTGGGGAGAAGAAAGCAGCAAAATATCCACTGCGAGTTTGTTCCTTTTCAGGAGGGCGTGTGGGCTTGGTCCGCTCTATGCTAAGCAGAAACTTCAGAGCTTTGTCCTGAATTTGGGGACTTCTCTGAGTTTGAGATGCTGAGGTTTACATTCTGCTTCTGTCTCCAGGTACAAATTTGCACCAATTCTTCAGGACTAGCATAAGATCAGGTGTGGCAGTATCAGCACCAGCATGATGAGCAATATCTCTGGTACAGTATAGATGTGGAGTTCTGTTCTGCGTATGGTGAGAGAAAGAGAACTCATTTAAAGTGATGTTTAAGCTGGAGGAGCCTTTCATAAACGTGTTTGTGAGTAATAGCAACCTTCTGCGCTGTTTGAGGGGAGGGCGTACTGTAATGTTCCCTGCAGTGCCAAAAGTATTTAAGCCTTGCTTTTGATCCTCTTCCTCCAAAATCCAGCATGCTGCCTTCATCAGGACTTCTGAGGGCCCTAACAACACAGCAATCTTTCTCCTTAATTCAGTGTTTTGCCTGGCCTGTTTTTTATACACTGGAATCAAAGCTTTTAGGGCTCTCTTAGACTGTTCAGGCTGTGCTTTGAGAAGTTTGCCCCAAACATTAAAAATTGCTCTTGCCTTTTTTACATATGAAATGCAAGTACATTCAGTCAAGGTTTTGAAGTTTAAGTCTCTTTCTGTTCCTCCCATGAATGAAGAGTTATTTATTTATTTATTAAGATGTTTTCTTTCCACTCATTTGCCCAGGCATCCATCAGCCAGAGAATAGTGTGAAGTTATTAACCAAGAGGGAAACCTCTGGTATCTGCTGATCTCTGTGACTAGTCTGTGCTGTACTGCACATTGCAAAATACCTCTTGGCCTTGGCTGTGCTGCATATAACACCGGACTGCTTGAGGCCAGACTGCTGGAAAGGGTGGAGGTACGGAACTTTTTTCTGCAGGGTGTATGTTAGTGGAAGAAAAGGAGACAGTGTGGAAAACAAGTTAGTGTTAGGTCGGTAGTGGCAAATAGAAAGATCTTCTTGTGAGGAGTGCATTGGTGATGGGGGTTTCTGGGCCTGAGATGGGGCATATTTGGCTGGCTTGGATTGGGAGATCAAACAGTAACAGGGGGTTCACATGGTTCTGTACTGCAGAAGAGCATATGAAGCAGATCTGTGCCTGTGTGAGGGAGCGTCAGAGCTTGGAGGATTCATTACGTGCGAGAAGGTTAACCTGTGAGCGCAGTGTTTGTGTGCAAGCATGCAGAGGCAAGAGTGTTTGTGTCAGCGGATGGGTGTGTGAGAACTTGTCTAGCTCTGTGTATGTGTGTACACAAGGGGGATGAACATATTTGTGTAGGCTGGTAAGTTTTGCTGTGCTTTTTTTTTTTTCTTTTTAAAGCTGATGTAACTTCCCTTGCTGTAAAGCTATAAATGCTGCAAAGATGTATTTCCCTGTTGAAATGTTATTTCCTGCAAATATTATAAGTTCTTGAAACATCATTATATTTAATAAAACTTTCTGTCATAAGACATAAAAATTTCTCTTCTGATGTTTTGAAGTATGGTGAAGCCAAGTTTTGCAGCACATACCTAAGTCATAACATATAGAAGGCACTTAATTTGTGGACCATTACAACATACTTTGGGTCATGTTATGGCCAAAGGCTGTGACTTAATTTACCTCAGAAATATTATAATCACATTGAAATGCACTTCCTGAACTCTCTTACTGTTTTTTATGGGCTATTTTTTTTTTTTTCCCCAATAAGAAAACGGTAAAGTCTATGCATTTATTGTGCAGCAATGGACAAGAATCTGATATTTCTGACAATGTGTCAGGAAATTCTGGTTCTATCCAGGGTTTTCCAGTCAGGTTATGATGTATAGCAGTGTGTAGTAGTATTTCACTTAGCTAGATTATTTGACAAATAAATAAAAACCAAGATTTGGGCAATACTGATATGGCTTAAAAATAATTGTGGAAAATGTCATGCTTGTACCAAAGCTTTCTGCTTCGTCACAGCTATGCTGTTCAGTTAGAATACTTTGGAAGAGCAAAAGCAATTATATCAAATTTGGACAACTAAGAGTCTGTTTTACCACAATCAGTTTGATGTTATTCTATTTTGCTGTAGCTTCTCCTGTGTATTTTGCCATTCATTTCAGACCGACAGTGTTCTTTCTCTTTACTCCTGGCCAGTGCATTGAACTCATTCTGAGAAATCTACGCAGTCCTTAAATTCTTTTAGGTATAATACAACCTGTCCTTCAGAGGTTGTTAGGCTTTTTGTGTGTGTGTGTGTGTGTGTGTTCAGTTATAGGGGGTAGCCATTGATGAATTTGCACCTCTGCGGTCCTAGCTGACCACAACAAGAAATCTATGAAAAATTACAACTCCATCGTCTTAGTAGGAGTCTGCAGAGATTAGTCTAGGAGCAGTTGGTGGGAGTAGGAAACTGAACATATTTTAAGGATGGCCTCACTTTGGCTCTCAGCTTTGTGAACACATTGTAAACTTTTTTTTATTCTAATGTGTATATAAAAATAGTGTGCCAAGAACAGCCAGAGAGAGGTGTTAAGCATAAAGTTAGACTTTTCTTTTTTTAACTTATTAGATAGTCTGACACGTTACTGTTCTGTATTCTGTTGCACTCACAGTGCTCCCCCATCAACATTATCCTGCAAAGCAGGGAAGACTGTTCAGTGAGAGACTGCCAAGTTGGAGCTGGGTGCTATGAGAAGTCACCTGGGGAAGTCCATAAACAGTGCTGCTGTTCCCCTTGATGCTGTGGGAGTGCCCTTGCATGCTGCCCAGAGCAGTGAGCTGCTGAAAAAATGGTAGTTGGGAGGCAGGAAGAAAGCCTTGACTCCTCAGGGATGCAAGGGATGATGTTGGGCAGCAGATCCAGCTGCAATCTTGAGAAGTCTCAGGTGGTCGGAAACAACAGTTGAGAAGTTCTTGTGTGGGTAAACAGAACGAGAGGGGCAGCTCCTGGCACCTGTCAGTACTCTGGAGAAAGTCTGCTCCTGCCTGGTTTGGGTAAATATTCTCATTGTTCACGTTCAGATTTTTTGATTGATACAAAACTCATGATGACCTCAGTGCAACTGCATGGGGAATAAGCTTCTTGAATTGGTTTGCATTGGTGGAGGAGGGAGGGAAAAGAAATTTAAAAAAACAGTCACTCTCTTTGGTGCTATCACAAAACAATGAGTTCCTCAGGATTTTTCTGCCCTAGGAATTCAGTCTTTACTGAAGTGTTTCTACCCTTTGTGTCCTATCACATCACACTTGCATGGGGAAAAAAATGGACGAGGTATGGATACTTGGTGTTGCCTCGTTTGTTGGAGCATTCAACATTCATTTCACCATTTTGTTATAGGTCTACCATGAGACCCCAGTGAATCTTCTCTCTCTAGTGTTCTGTTTTAAAAGGTGCTGGGAGATGCGCTGCTGTCTTCTTTCTTTTGCCAAAGCCTTAACCATTGCTTTCTCCCTCTCCTTTTTATCTCCCTGTTGGCAGAAGCATAGCATGTCACTTACCTTGCTTCTTGGCAGAAGGTGTAGATGATCAGAGCTGGCCATTACGGAGTCAATGGATTTGTTGGGGTGGTTTGATTTTTCTTTCTTTTTCGTTTTTTAATTATTTTTGTTCTGGGAGGAACTCTGCCTTTTCAATGACCGCCTTCCTTTCTGTTTTAAGAGTTAAGGTATACCTTAGGGAAACATTAACAAAGTCAGTGGTGGGACCCAACTTGATCTTAGAAATTCTATCTGGTGTTGAGTTCTAAGTCATCACATAAAGTAAACCCACACGGACAAAAAGCATTCGCAGTTGGGAGCATGTGAATGGCAATTATAGTGACACAATATCTGTTTTAATTGATTAAAACTGAAGGGGTTGCTCAGATTACAAATGGTTTCAAAATGATTCTGATCTTCCATTTTTAACCATTAAATGAAGGAAATTCATCTCGTTTATTGATCTCAAGACTGACTTGCTGTTAGCAAGCTCTCTGGTAGTAACTGTCCTCTTCCTGCTTCCCCTGACTCAGAAGGTGCAACCTCCAAAGCACGATGGAAGTGATTATTTTTCTTTCCTTCCTTTTCTTTAAAACAAAACAAAACAATCTTAAAAAATCTTAAAAACAAACAAACAACAACCAAAAAAACCCCACAACAAACAAACAAAAAACCCAAACAAACTTATTTGGAAGTCAAAACCAAGCTACTTGTAGGAAGCAAAGGGGAAGTGGCATAAGCTTATCAAGATGCTGATTGCCAGCTACATTTCTACAAGCCCACTGAATTTAGTGGATAACTCCTAGTGACTTCTTCAGTGGGCTTTGAATCAGAACCTGCTTGCTTGTTTTAAAATATGCGAGACAACATATGTATACTGCAGAAACCATCATTTAAATGTAGGAAGGGTGGGAGCAGCTGAAACATGCACTGCAAGTTTTGCCAGTTGTCTTGGGGAAAAAAAACACAACTGGAATATCTAATGAAATATTAAGCTGTTCAAGTGTACACATCCTGTTCCTATTAAAGTTCGCTTATAAACGTTTGAGAACTATTTCATATAGCTAACAGAATGTATACAGTTTTACACATTGCCACAGCCTTTCTATAGGGTGTTGGGTCCTGCTGGGTCTCTTACAGCGAGAAAGGGCTTTCTCAGGTGGTCGCCAGGAAGCCTAGGGCTGTTGAGCTGAGTCACCTGCTTGGTTTGTTGCAAGTTCTCAGCTAGGCCCGTTGCTTGCCTGAAAGCTCACTTGAAAGCTGCAGGGTCAGCTGAGCAGCTGCAGGCTTGCTCATGTTTCAAACTTTACAGCACTGATAAATGGAAGTTTTACCCAGGGTTTTAGAGATGATTCAACTCTCAAACAGTAAAGCAAATGAAAGCCCGTGAGAAGTGGGCATGGTGATGTTTCCATATGTCTGAGATTTTTTTTGTATCTACATAACATATATTGCAAGCCTTCTTTGGACACAAGTGGTGTCAAAGGGCTGCTTTCATTTGACTGTTTTGGTGTAAAGTTACTCTGACCCTTAATTGCTAAATTAACCTGCATGCATCCGTGGCATCAGAAAGTCAAGCAAAACTTGCAGGGATAAACTGGTTTTCTGTCTTCTTGTTGTTGTTCATTGTGCATTATCACTAGTGTGGAAAATGTTATGTTGTTCTGTGCCTTTTCATTGTTTCTTTCCTGTGGCTTACAGTCTCTCTGGTGTTCAGTTAGGTGATGCTGCATTTGGGTAATGTTAATGATGTTTTCTGTTAGGAGATTCATGGCTTGTGGGGATCTGACTTGTCTCATTTCTCCCATTAGAAAGTATTTAAGTTTTTATTCTGTAAGTTTTTAAGAATGATTTTTTAAAACAGAAATCTAGAGCTGTATTCCCAGTTACTCTGGGATTCTCTGCTGCAGCATTGTCCTCTTTCACATACCTAAGGATAGGCTGAAGTGCTGGGGTAGTTCCAAATTTCTGCAAAACTTGGATGGGGGAGTGGGGCCTTGATCTGAAAATCATTGAAGCTTTTGCTGAATGGCTCCGTGCCTCCATTTGAATCTGAGTCTCTGCCTTCTGGGTGAATTCAGTGTTTTATTATTTATGTGTCAGTAGTGCTTTGAAGCAGCAGTCATGAACTGGGATGTCAATATGCAGTTGGACTTTATGCAGATTGAAAAGAGAAGATTGGGTTTGACCTTGATTTTGAAAATCTGGTGGTTCTTTTTCTCATTTACCTGTAAATCTCAATTTAAAAAATATTTAAGGTACGTCCTCTTGATGTCTTTTCCTAGATTCTGAAATGCTTCCTTGAATTGAAGCCTGTCTTTTCTGTATGTGTGTTCTTTGATAAATGGCAGTTGTATGTACTGGGTATTGTTATGTATTTTTGATCTCTGTTAAATGAAGCTTTTTATCATTTTTTATGTTCCAAACCTTGACAAAACAAATGCTTTAACTTACAAATTGGGCCTTTTTTTTTTTTTTTTTTTTGTCACAGTTGGACAAGTAAAATTCCCTGAAGTAAAAGGGTGGTGACTTTGATGTTGTTGTATCATAAAAATTGCGCCCACTGGAGAATACAATACTAGGATCTTTCTAAAGCTTAGCCACTGGAAGTTATAAGGAAGCCCTAAAGTGGGTTTTCTATTGATCTCTGAGACTATGATGGAAGAAGTTTTGAATAGCCAAGACGGGCAAACTGCAGTTTCATATAAGCCTCTTCTTCATAATAATTATTATTAATTTTTTTTCCCTCTCTTTAGAGGGAACATTGACTTCTCATAGCATTACAGAATACATGATCATTTTAACTGCAGTTACAATAAATCAATTAGAGCTTTCAAAACTTCAGTCATGCAAAATAGAATGGCATTTCAGGGTAAGACAGAGAACATAATAAAGCATGAAAGCTGTGTGTGCGAAATAGTAGAAGCAATACAGGAAATAAATATTTTTACTAGATTGCAGGATTAAATCTGACTGTCTGAAGATGCTTGTGGATATTTGTAGGACTACGAGTCATTGAAAATTCTAAGAGCCTGCCCCTGAAGTTTTTGATTTGGCCTTGTTATAGGAAAAGCATGGTCAAATTTCTTTTAAAACCAGACATGGTACACGCAATCTCACATAGGAAGCCATATTTCCTTGTTCCTTATTTTCAAAAGAAAATAAGATCTGACAGCATTGGTTATGTGTCAATATAGAAGTCTTAGTGCTCTTAAATAAAGCCCAGACTGAATTTTTTTTTTTTTCTTGTTCATACTGTGTAATTTCCTATTTTACAATTAGCCAACAGAACCCCTTTTGAATAAAACTCAGTGCTTAGAGTAAACATATGTGTCCTGGTCTTTGTTAATTGTAAAAGAATAAAGTTTTCATATTTGCATAACTGAAACCTTAAACATTCCAAGGGTGAAACAGCAGTCAACTGCTGTTTTGTCATAAATTTCTACAGGACTGGCTTTGTCCTTAATCAGTGCAGACCTTTTCAAACATCCCCTCCAACTGCACCTTTCTGTGGTTATACTTTAATTTTGGTCATTCTTTGAGGCTAGGGAGCTTCCTGTCCTCTGTGGGATGTACCAAACAGCTGGATGCTGGATATCTAGCGAATGAAAGGGAAGCTGGCTTTGGGAGAACACCCTCTGGAACATGGAGAAGGGAAATTTTTAGTATATGTAGGAAAGATGCCATTTCCTTTAGGAAAAAGTTATGCTGAATTTATTAGACATGTAACCAATACAGTTCTGTAGATGTTCTTTGACAACATCAATTGTTCAGTAGAAAATACTGTTCTTTTTCTGAGTTTTCTTTTAAATTAAGCTAAAAGTTTGACAGTGAGGGTAATATTCTGTGGAAACTTTTAGGACATAGGCTTTACCCCATAGGCATTGTCATGTTTTTTTCAAAATACCCTTCCAACTTTCCGTTATAAATACCTTCTATTTCCCCCTGGGTTTGTTCTGGCAAAACTGAAGTCCATTTAACTTTGTACTTGTTAAATAAGGTTAATAGCTAATTCAGAAGTGCTGGCAGGCTGTTGGATGGGGAGCGAGTGGTGTTCTTCTACTTCTTGCAGTAAGTTCTTTGGAAAAGAGGAGTGCTGGACAAAGCTGAATGTTGGTCATGTAGAACTTTGCTGCAGTTACTGTCTGAATATAAAACCAACTTGTGAACTGTTATCAAGTTTGGTTGTTCTTAATTCTGTCACCTTAATCATTAATTCTGACCTGAGTTTCTCACGTGGCAAAATACATACGTGCGTGCATACAGTTGCTAGGATTTAGCTGCTTCCTCATGAGTATTAATGAGTGCATTTTCTTAAGTAATCATCTTGTTTTGCTGTGGTAGATCTGAAAATAAGGGTGAACGGGGGTAATTCATGTTTTTATTATGCAATGTGGAGTGGATTTTTTATGTTTGGGGTAAAAATTAAAAGTCCATTGTAAGCTGGGGCCTGTAGGCTTATCCACTGATGGCGGATATATGAATGGAAATCTTTGAGATGCTAATGTGAAAGCTATGACTGATAATGGAATATTTTTAATGAATACTCGACCCTGCACATAGGTATCCCAGTGTGTTTATTTGCTGACATCTGTAGTATGTAGATTTGTTTTTGTAAATTGAAGAATATCTCTTTCTAAAGAGTTTTCGTGCAAAGTAAATATGCATTGAAAGACTTGTATCTGTAGAATTTTTTTAGAAAATCATAGTTAAGTATAGAAGTACAGTATGTGTTAAATGTCCTTCTCCTTAATAGGAGTTCTTACTGTGGCTCCTGGGTTCTCAAACACTTGATTGTTAAAATTTTAAAATACAAATGTGCATTGTATACATTTATATAACAGACCAGTAATGGGTCCGTATATAGTTACAGACATGCCAAATGTATCAAAAGTACATTAATGTCTTTTGAGAACGAATTCTGCGCTATATACAGTAACATATGTTCTGCTTAGTTGGCATTTCTCTATACTATAAAGTACTTCTGTTCTACTAGAAGGACCTTCAGAACACAAAAATGACTGGGTGCATGAAAGCTGCACCATTTTCTGGCTGTATCGGTTGGACTGGTAACTGCCTTCCCTATACTGGTTATATTCTGTTATACCACAGCTACAGCAACCTAGTTCTTACAGTGATCACGGAGGTACCTTACAAAACATCCATCCAAAAATCCATTGTTTTTGCTGCATGTGGTTGCCTCAAGATTTGTATTTGATGACTTCTGTTCCCCTGAATCCTCTGAGACCAAGCATGTTGCAGTCCTGTAGAAGTTGAGATGTCCAGAGGAATTAGCTGTCTACTGGAATGGGATGTTGCTTTGGCCATTACAAGGTTTTTAATTAAATGCTTGGCTTTTTCTTTTTCTTTTTTTTTTTTTTTTCCCAAGATCACAAATATTTGTTTTACTTGTATACCTTGTTCTGAGGAAAGGTCTGCCTTCACTGTCACAGAACCTGACATGTTTTTAACACCTCTGATATTAATGCCTCGGTGTTAAGGAGGAAAACGTAACTCTTGTTTATGAACTGATGCATATCTCAGTTGAAGATCTTGGCTCACAAAAGCTTTTTTGGGGTATGGGTTCACGGTCAGTACAGGAGAGCCTAGATAGATACCAAAGCTCTGTTTTTCTGACTCACCTTATGGGCTGCCTGGAGGCAGCTGTCTTTGAAAAACTAGGACATGATATGCTCATCCTAGCTTCTGTTGCCCTTGCAAAGGAAGGGCATGGATACCAGGGAGGTTCAGCCGTCTGCTCCTTGCCGTTTCTGCTGATGGAGTCTATTGGGGATGGTGTGAGGTAAAGTAGCCTCTTGACTGACTCCAGGTTATCCAGAAATTGGAAGCCTAGATGTGAGTGCTTGACAGCACTGCGAATGCGGATGTAGGGTGAGGGAGGGCCTGAGGATATTTCCTGAAAGATGCAGGTTGCTGTGGCCTCTTAACCATGAAAAGCAGTAAGGCTGGATTTCCACGCTTGCTGTTAGGAGTTGAGTGCCTAAGTTACATTTTAGATATGTAGGTGGTTGTAAAAGTTTCAGTGTTATTCTGAAAGTTTGTCTTTTCAAACTGCTGTGTATAAACATAGAGGCATTTTTCAAGTGTATCTGCCAAAATAAAAGCCCTTTTGAAGGAAAACAGAAGAAATTACAAGCCAAAGCTAATAAATACTAACTTTCATTCTCAATCAATGTGTATATCCCGCTATATGCACTCTGACCCCTCTCTGTCCTTTGTAACAAAACTCTTAACAGTATAAACAAATACTGTCTGACTTATGGTTTGTGATTGAATTCATATGGGCGGTGTCCAGGGCTCTGATACAATCTTGTTGCTGTGCGTGAGATGAAAAAGCTAATAAGAAGAGAAAAGGAAAAAAAGAGGAAAAAAAAGCAAACTTACGCTGACTTTCTTAATTAATGTAGTACTTTCTATTAAATTTCAACAGTTCGGGTAAAAGACAATGGAATTGTTCTGATTATGTGGAGGGCTGAAAGATGACTTAATTTTTCTTTTTTGTTTACATATCTCTCCTTCCAGGTTAAAAGGGGGAAAGGAATGTGTTCTACCTAAAGATATTTTCTAAGGACAAAAATATGTCCAGAACTTCAGCTGTATTTCTACAAGTTTGTGTCAAATATATGTATATTTTTTTGTTGTTAAAGGAAAATTTTACACAGCTCTAAAGTTCTTAAATCATTAACAGTCCATAAAATAAGAAAAATGTATTTTTTTTTAGATGACCTGAACATTAAACCCTTTTCTCCTTTATCCACTATGGCCTTAATGTATAAAACTGTCAGACAAGAAATATCCTCATGCTAAGGAAAAACGTGTGATCATCTTCTAAGTAGTCAGCGGTCTGTAAAGACAAAGCTACTATGTGTTATAGTCTGTATACCTGATCATAAAATGCTTTATGAAGGGAAGTGTTACTAGTGCACCAAATACTTAACTGTGTAGATCAAACTCGATGTTATTCTTAATTTTTAGGTGTTACATAAGGGTCTCATCCACTTTCTCCCCAAATTAGGAGACTGACTATGAAGAAAGTGATTCCCACCCTAAAACAGTAAGATACTAACAAGGCAAGAACTTTGTCTTTTTAGGGCACAAGTCACTAATAAGTCTCATCTCTTACAATTTACAGACATATCACTTTAAGAAGTGTAATCTTAGCCGGTCAGCTTAGGTTGCCTTTGTATTCAGTGGAGAATATATTCAGTGAGATTCAGTGAAGCACAGGCACCACCAGATGGTGATTCATCTAATCTATTTTAGACACCTATTTTAAGACAAGATGAATCACCCAGTGAAGGGGCCTTTCTCATAGAATCACAGAAAAATTTAGACTAGCAGGGCCCTCTGGAAGTCACTAGTCCAACCCTTGGCTCAAGGCTGGGCTCAATTCCAAGTTAAATCTGATTGATCAGGGCCTGTGCAGTTGAGTTTTGAAAATGTCCAAGGATGGAGAGTTCGCAGCCTCTCTGGGCATCTTTTTCAGTGCTGAATCACTCTCATTTTTTCACTTGTATCTGATCAGAATTTCTAGCATCTCAATTTACGACCTTGTCCTTTTGCTGCGCACCTTTAAGAAGACTCTGGTGCCACCTTCTCCACAACTCACCTTTAGTTAGTTGGATTCAGTAATCTGGACATCCCCCCCCCCACACACGCACACACAACCTTCTCTTTTTTTCCAGCTAACCTGACCATGTTCCTTCAGTCTCTCATACATCTCTTGGTACCTCCAACTGCTTAGGAGTCTGTCTTAGTGCTGTAGTGCTCTCCTGCTGCAGTGTCAACGCTCAGCTGTGTTGAAGTCCTTTTCACAGAGCTGCTAACCAATTGGCTTGCAGTGATTTGTTTCTTTCTGCTGATTGTGAAAGAAGTCTATGATGAATAGGCTTAAATGTTAAAGTTAAGTCATGTAAGTACCACCCTGAAAGCTGATTTCTATTATTAGAATAAATGCTGGGTTTGGATATGCTGCTATACTTGTATTCTTAAGCCTTGGAGTCCTGCCTGAATGCTTGGAGTTTGGATGTACCAGAGGGATGTGTTCAGTAATGTGTCAGCTTGAACCGAGTGCCACAAGGGTCTGTCCTGGGATCCGTCCAGTCAAGCATGTTTGTCAGTGACCTGGAGGAGACGATTTAAAACTTGCCCTTAAAGTTTTCAGATGACACCAAAATGGAGGGAAACTGTGCAGAAAACCTGAGCATCTTGGCATTCAGCTGGCAGAATGTGAGTCAGCAGTGTGTCCTGGCAGAAAAGGCAGTGGCCAACAGCGTTGTGCCCTGCATTAACTATTAACAGAAATGTGGCACAGAGAGGGACACAATTATCTTACTCTACTAGGCTACTGTTAGGCAGCCCCTGGAGTACTGTGTCCAGCTTGGGATCCTCAAATACACAACAGACATTGATAAATTGGAATGAGTTTAGGGGAGCACCGCAGTGATGGCTGTGGCTGGAGCACTTGCCTGGTGAGGAGAGGCTGAGCGACCTGGGCTTGTTCATTCTGGAGAAGAGGTGGCTTCAGGTGGACATGCTGGTAGGCCCTCAGTTTCTAGAGAAGATTATTGAGAAGGCAGAGTCAGGCTCTTCACAGTAGTGCATGGTAAAAGAATAGGACCCACTAGGCCTAAGTTGAAATGAGAATAGGCTCAGATGGCCTATGAAGAATGGCTTTCTCAGCCTGTGGATAGTCAGGCCGTGGAGCAGGTTGTCCAGAGAGGCTGTTCAACCTCCCTCCTTGGAGGTGCTCAAGACCCACTTAGTAGATTCTGCTTTGAGCAAAAGACTGTACTAGAGGTCTCCAGAGATCTCTGCAACCTACTGTATGATCTTTTGAGTTACTCTTGGCACTTCTGTCTCACCTTTTAAGATTATTTTTGTTTGCTCCCTTTGAGGAGAACAGGTAGGTGCAGGGATTATTTTCTTGTTTAAAATACTGTGCAAGGAGTAGATTTTGTTAATTGGCAAAAATATGACATTTAGGTGTGACATTTAGTGTATTTCAGTGTATTTCAATTTCTCTGTTCATTTTTTCTATATAGCAAAATATAGCCTCTGAAAAGGTCTCTTTAGAAAACAATGGTTACTGAAAGAACCTTCAGATGAACTGGTTAAAATGCTATCCATTCATTTAACAGATACAGATAGAAATATTGCTTTTCAGCCCAAGGAGTTTGTCCTTCTTGCAGTCCAAAGTGCTTATGAATACAGTATTTCTCCCTTCTGTGCTTTTCCTTAGCACAGAAATACCACTGGCTAAATTCAGCTCTGCAGTTACTCGGATCTCAGACATATCTCTGCAATATTGTTGATTCAGCTTTATTGGGATATAAAAAGAGAAGCAGTTGAATAGGTTCTTTAGACGTTAATGGCGAGGGCTAGCAGGTTATTTCCAGAAGTAAGCATTAAATACTTGAGTGTGAAATTAGACAAGCATCATGCTTTAAAGTGAAGGTCCAGATGAACATAATCCCATGTTGTCTAGCTAGGATAGGATACAATGGGTAGGGATGGGGAGTAAAAGGGTTGTTTCTGTTCTTTTAACCAAACTGAGTCTTTCACCTTGCTCACTGGATATGTGAAATTGTCTTAAAGAGCTCAACTCAGCCCCAGAAAGAATGTTTTGCACCAGCCACTGCCTGTGGGGCTTGGCAGACCTTGGTAGGCCCTGATAGTGCTAAAAGGATGCTCATGAGCCAAGCAACAAATTTCAGAAGGGGGAGATATTTTCTTTACTTAGATTCTCACCAGTCTTAGCTGGGCAGTGCCGCATGTGTTTGACTCCTTTCAAACTGCCTAGATGTATTGAAGGATTTGTCGCCTTTCCCGGACCTGCGTAGCTAACACCACCTGACTGAGCTTCCTGAGGCTGTAGGCAGGCTGGCTGAAAATCCCCATTCTGCAAAACTGTACCCACGCACCTGTTCACTTGCTAGCAAGTGTAAAGACTACCTGTGTTAGTAATGCATTCCTGTATTCGTTTCCTAGGGAAACCAAGGTGGCTGTGGCAGAGGGCCATGTGCACAGATCTCACCTTGAGGTAGGGATCAGCACCCAACTAGACTTGGCTCCAACAGCTGGGAAATGACCCTGTAGATGAGATTTAGCTGAAGATAACTGTATGAGAGCAATTATGTTAGTATGGTGCTACCCTTTTGGAAAATAGATTACTTCACTAGGATATACAATTTTTTTTTTTTTTTCCTGAAGTATGTTAATTGTAGCAGAAATACCTTCTATCAAAGAACAGGTGATTTGCTGAGTAGGGAAAAATAAAAAATAGTTCTTTCTGGACCCAAGGATGGAATACAATATTGCATGGGGAATCCTCACTTCTGACAGGTTTTTTCCACATTTGAAATTTCCCATTCAGAAACATAACACAAAATAGCTTTCCTAGCTGGTGGTTTGACTTTTTCACCTTTATTAAGTCAAAGTATTGGAACTGCTTGGCAAGGCTTTGTGTGACTCTCTACATACCTGGTACAGAACCTCTCATGTGGTACAAATATGTTGGCTGCAGACTCCTTCTGTTGATAACACCTGCCTTTGTCATGTATTTGAGCTTTGTCCATTGCAGTGTTGTATGGCTAACCTTGTGTTTTGAAATTCTCCCTACGCAGCTTCTGCATGTGGACTCATTCACAGCAAAGTGCACCTTAATTCCACGCCTGACGCACCCAACCCAGCTGTTGCACCTCCTGTTAATCGGTGCCATCTGACAGGGGTCCTTTATATTACAGGGGCAAACTTTGCTGGTTTTTTTTTTTTTTTTTTTTTTTCTCTCTCCTGTCTTACTAATTTGCCAAAAGCTCTCTGCAGTGGGACCTTCATCTGTTTGGTGTTTGCACAGTACCTCACAAAAAGAAGTTCCAACCCATGAGTGAGAGGCACAGGTGCTTCTGCAGCAGAGGTGAAAAGTGCTGACGTGCTTGTTTTGCATAACTTGAAGGGATTTCCTTGAGTCATGCTTCTAGAAGCCCAAGCATACAGAAACCCTCTGTATGTTGACAGATATGAATTGATGGAAGTTGGATGATGATCACCTGCTGGTTTTAGAAATATCCTTTCTAAATATATGTAGTTTCTTTGCTTTCCTGGTGATGTAAACCTACAGTAGTGAAAATTGCATCGTTCCATTAAAATGGAGTGTTTCCCTCCTTCAAGAGGTAAGCTTTTGATTATACTTAACTGGTGTTCTGGTAGCTAGATCAGGTTAAGATCTGTGTCATGTAAATATTTTAATACTTCTTATTGTAATGGTGCCAGAGAGGAGATAGGGAGCACAATAGTTTTAAAAATTGCTTTTTTTTTTTTTTTTTTTTTCCTTAAAATATCTTGATTCAATCAACATCTGAAGTATGAAAACATGCTATTGGTATGCGGTCTTTTTTTTTTTTTTTTTCTTGAAAAAATATAAAGTAAATCTTTTAATGAATTTGATTTTTTTTTTTAAATAATATTCTATGTATATTGGTTTTCTCTTTGTATTTTTTAAACAAAATCATTTCTTAGCAGTAAGATAATTCTTCTGTCTTTTTGTCTAGATAATTTCACTGGTGCTTTGTGCATAGACTACACCCAAGAATTTCAACCAGTTGACATATGTAGACAGCCATATCTGTGCTTTTCTGAACCTATGTACAAGTGCTTCAAGCATCTGCTTTGGTTAAAACAGAAACACACTTGAGATGTCTCTGTGGTGAAGAAAACATAAAAGAAAAAAAAGTGAGTCGAATGTAACCAGAAGAGTGAGGGCTCAACACATAACCTGCAACAGTAATTCCGCGAGCTGTGAATTGAAGCAAGTTGCGGATCTCCTAAAATGCCTCTTCTGCACAGGCAAATACAAACCTCCTAAAATGTGAGGCTGTCCCAGAAGTGCTTCAGTTTTGTTGCGCTTTTGCTAAAACCCATGTTTCTCGCTGGCGTGCTGTCTGCGCTGCAGGCTCTGGGGCTGCGTGCTCCGCAGACTGGGCAGCTGTCCCGGGACTGCTTCTCAGGGCTGGGGACTCCCTTGCACTTCCAGCTGAGGCAGCTGCTTGGGAACTGGTAGGCCATGAGATCAACATCTTGGTATCAGGAGTCTGAGGCTTCTTGCCAGCTGCCTGGGAGCTCAGGCGGAAGCCAGTACGCTCTGGTGTCGGGAGGTTTTTCCCTCCCTCCGAGGAGGGAACGTATTGCAGGGTTTCTCTGAAGCAAATTCTGAGTCCTGACCAGCTGTCCTAGCAACTGCTGTGTTCAGCCAAGTGAGTTGGATACCCTGGACAAAACTGTTAAGCTGTTGACATGTGTTGACATGAACCATTCATTGCCCAGACTTTTTTTTTTTTTTTAAAAAAAAAAAAAAAGAGGAAAATCAGAAACTGTGCCGTTACTTGTGAGCAACTTCTGAATTTCATGCCTGCTATAGGCTATGTTTCACAAGTTTTTTTTCCTCATGTCTGCAGTTGGTGTAGGAAGCCTAGGAACCTGACTTGAGGTCATGCCAAGCTCTGCAGTGGAGCCCAGATAATGACAGGCAAGAGCATTTGAAACAAGTCACATCCGGCTGTGAGCAGCCACTTTGATGGACCCAACACAAGCACTCTTCACACAAGCCCCCACATTTTCTGCCATGTCTATTTTCTCCCACTTGGCTTCTCCTGTCCTGGAAGAAATAGGACTGCGAGGCTCTGCTTGCAGTCCTGCCTCGTTATTAGGGTTCAGTGAGGTGCTGGCAGGGGTGGCCCAGGGCCAGAGTGTGGCCCCAGACGACCTTGTGCATGCAGGTCAGGGGGATATGCTGCAGACCCCTGAAGATGTTTTGCATTATTTCTAAGTGTCGTTGGGAAAACAAGCGCAAATCTCCAAGATCTGTAAAAGAAGCAGTTGGATTGCAGCAGCAGCTTTTCATGTGAACATGATCTCTTATTTATTGTGAGCAGTCTTTGCAGTAGATGGGTGTGCAGTGGGAAGAAAGTGCTTTAACAGTGTCCTTCTGAATCAATTTTAAACAGAAACCTAAGGGTGTTTAGCAACTGAAGTATGTGTTGCCTAAGGGACAAAAACACTTCTGGCACTCATCCTGCAGCTGAATGTGAAATGAAGGTGTGTTCTATTGCTGTATACATACATATAGGTCAGTTTTGCAAAAACATCAGAAAGATTTTCAATACATAATTTTGAAGTCATTTGAGGTATTAACTAAAGTGAAGAACAGGGATCTATATACCCATGAAGATAAACACAGCTAAATTCTAAAAATTGATCCATCTGAAATATTTATTTTATTTTGTTTTATTTTATTTTACTTGGTTTTGTTTTTTACAAACATGCATTTCATACCGAACTTTTCTGTGTGTGTGTATGTCATTGCCCTCTACTGGGCAGATCTAGAATAACTTTTTGAGCAACCCTGCCTGCTTGCTTGGAGTCTCTAACTGTTACTTCAGCATAATTGGAAGAGGGATGCCTCCACGCTCCAAGTATTAAACATATGGAAGGATCTCTATGAGGTGGGTAGGTTTGCCTTTGTATTCTATGTGTTTGGCCACTAGTTTTCTGTTTTTGCTTTGTAACAACAACATTTTGAAAACCATTTTTCTGGAAATTTGTGCAAGGTAAGACAGCTTATCCTTTATTATAAGCAATCATTTATATGGGATGGATGTGGAAAATTCTTTTTTGGCTTAGTAAAAGCTCCCAAACATTTCATAAAATAAAAGGATTCTGAAAATGACATTGGCAGTGAAAATATAACTGTAGTGAGTAATCTACTCTTGTTGTAGTTCATGGCTAGGTCAATGTCATATATTCTAATCCTTAAAATGTTTTCCATAAAGAGGATTAGAATGGGTAAATAATTAAAAACAACTGTTGCAGTGTTTTCATGTTGCAGCCTGGGGGCTTGATCCTGCCTGGTGCCCACAAGAGCTGAAAGCAGCCCCCTGTTTACTGCCAGCTAGGGCTGGTTTGTTGTTTAGATGTTTTTGGTTAACTGGTGACTGGCTTTATAGTGTTTGTTAGCTGAACCTTCCCTGGATCTGATGTCATCTCAGGGGCAAGACTTGAGCTGCTGCTGTTTTACAAATTTAGGATATGGGGTGGTGTTTGTTTTTTGTGAGGAGGAGGGAGATTATCATACACTGCACCTTACATGTAGTGAGGGCTGCTGTGCCATGCGGCGGCTTTCCCCAGAGGAGAGGAAGATGAGTTTGGTGGTAGCTGTCACTGGTGAGTGGAGTTTTCCTGGTTGCTGTGCCTGGGGATGCCTTCCCCATCTGGGCCCACCCAGTTCACTGCAGTCACCCTCTGTGGCTGGCTGTGCAGAGTGACCTATGAGCTCACCTGTGAGGGGAAATTTGCATGGGGTCCAGCTGCTGCATGCGAGCCCTTTGCCAGAAAGGTCATGATTTTGCTGGGGGAACCAGCAACTCGGTCTTGGTCTGTTGGTCTGTGGCTAGGTACGTATCTAAACATACTGAATGGAAAGGAAAACATTGGTGCTTTTTCCAAACGCATTGAAGTAGTAAAGTTTTAGTACACATAGAGAACTTAGGTTTAGCCAGAAGGAAATGGGAAGAAACATAGAATGGCTTTGGTTGGAAGGGACATCAAAGCCCATGCAGCTGCAAGCCCCCTGCCGTGGGCTGGTTGCCACCCACTGGATCAGGCTGCCCAGGGCCCATCCAGCCTGGCCTTGAACACCTCCAGGGGTGGGGCACCCACAGCTTCTGTGGGCAGCCTGTGCCAGGGCCTCACCACGCTCTGAGTGAAAAATTTCCTCCTAACATCTAATTTAAATCTTGCCTCTTTTAGTTTAAAACCATTTGCCCTTGTGATATCAGTGTCAGAAGGTGTAAAAAGTTGGTCTCCCTCCTGTTTATAAGCCCACTTCAGGTACTGGAAGGCTGCAGTGAGCCTTGTATTCTCCAGGCTGAACAAGCCCAGCTTCCTCAGCCTTCCTTCATAGGAGAGTTCCTCCAGCCTCTGAGCATATAGTGACCTCCTGTGGACCTGCTCAACAGCTCCACATCTTTCTTGTGCTGGGGGCCTTGGGCCTGGATGCAGTACTGCAGGTGGGGCCTCATGAGGGCAGAGCAGAGGAGGACAATCCCATCCCTCTCCCTGCTGGCCACCCCTCTCTTGATGCAGCCCAGGATACCATTGGCCTTCCTGACTGCAAAGGATTTCCTCGTAGAGTTGTGGGGGCAGCAGACAGTGATGGAGAAGGAAACTCCAGTCCTTGCTGGAGATCTAGTAGTGGTATTCCTTGAGGACTGGTCTTTGGCTGTCTGTGCATTACTTTTTGATATTGACCTCAGGGCACAAATATTGGCAGTAATGATGAAATTGGATGATGGCACAAAGTTGAGAAACACTGTAAATACAGAGGATGGTTAGGCTCTCACACAAGGAAAAACAAACGATTTTGAGGGCTTCAGTAAGAATAGAAACGGGATAAAATTGAATGCAAAGAGCAAGGTCATATTTGAAGTTTCTTTCTGGTCCTTTTCTTGTCAAGCAGATATGTAACAGATACAGGTCTGCACGCCTAGCTGTCTGAGGTATGGTAGTCAGTGCAGATCATTTTAAAGCAGAAACAGTTTTTAATGAATTTAGTGGTATGCTGCTGCCATGATTTGGTTTGTAGCAGATTTTAGGACTGACTTTGATCAGTGATGCTACATCATCTTTTTATTTGTGTGTATTTTTTCATGTTTATTTAATTACTCTTTTATGGTTTTAAACACCAATCACAGTAGTAAGGGAAGTATGCACAAGAAACACGGCAAAACTTGAAGATGGTAGAAAACAGCTTGAATTATGTAAAAAATAATTTAATTATTCAAGGAAAAACTGTCATTAGCTTGTTTCTGTACAATTTGTAAGGTTTTTTTTTTTTTTTTTTTTGAGACTTAGACCATGCAGTAGCCGGATTGTGGGTAGCTGTTCAGGTCTTCAGAGAATTTTCAGTTTCCCTTTCCTCACCTCTTTGGAGTTTGAGAAAGAAGAGACTTGGTTACCAGATGTTGATGAAGCTGCCCTGAATGTCTCAGTGATTCTCTCTGTGGTCTGAGATTCTGAGTGATTTAAGAGCCTTATGGGATTGTTTCCAGTTGCACACTGCCTGTTGAAATTTATTGTTGACTGACACAAATTAGACCAGGAGGTAAAGAAACATGATTTCCATGTTTGCCATCTTTGGCATTGGCAACAGAATAAAAAGGAGGTTGGATACATCAGCTAATAGAGGAAACATAGTTAAATGATATGCAGAATGGAAACTTCACAGAAAATAGCAAGCATTGCCCAAAGGCCAGGTGAAGTATTGTAAAACAACAACATGCTCTTATGGTAGGAGAAGCAATACGAAATAAGAGCTGGTGGGGGACAAGCCTGCCTTAGTTACCTGTAAGATGACGTGTGTTTGTTTTCAGGTTTCCAGTGTTCATTAGAACCTATGTATATTAAGATGCATATCATTGTGCACTTAATGCTATCTGAACAGAAACATCTAGGCAGAGCTTAAGATTATTGACATTTCAGAAACAACTTCTTTTACTAACATTTTAGAATGTGATGAATTTGGATATTCAGTAAAACAAATGAACAAAGAGGTTTGCGTTCTGAATATGTGACTTTTAGACAAAGCATCACATTAAAAATCAAACCCATCTGCATCTAGCCAGCAGGACGCTATGTTTGCATATATTATCTGACTCACTAACAGTGCTTAGCCCTTACTATGTTATGCCAGTGAGAGGGAGAATAGCTTGAAACAGTCATGAACTATTTTTAGCTTGCATTTAGCAAGAAATAGGGTTGAAAGGAAAAAGAAAATTAAGGGCAAGAAAAAAAAAAAAAAGAACTTGTCTGTCTATTTTAAATGTTTGAATGGTATAAGGTGATTGTTTGAATAGTAAGAGCTAGTAGGAAGTCACTTTTACCAAAAGTCA
>VXAV01007863.1:234268-256106 GCA_013399715.1 Alectura lathami | reverse complement strand
TTTTTTTTTTTTTTAAACCATGTGTAAGTCATACCAGCACTGGATGCTGAATAGGAACTTGTAGACTATTAGGAAGGTGTCATTACTCTACACTTCCCAGAATACGTGAGACAGTAGAGGAGAGTGCTTTGCATGTGNGGAGATCAGGAGAGCAGGTAATGGCTGAAAACACTCTGGAACAGTGGAAGTGGTATCAATAGGCAGTGTTACAGGGTTGTGACAAGCTGATGGGTATTGCCATACAAACACAAAGGACATGGAAGGATATTCTTTGCTGGCGACTCCCATTGCTTTCCCAGAAAACCAAGCTAAACAATTCTTGCCTGTCATACATGTGGGACTCTAGGTCTAGTGATGTTACCAATATATTAGGGTTATGTATGAGATAGGGAAATGTTTTTTCAAAAACTTATCACCTGCGTGCCTGAAAGAGTTCTCTTAAGGTCTGCTGATGAACGAAGAGCAACTTCAGGCTTGTTTAAATAACTTCAGAGCAACAAGTTATTTATCAGCTTTACTATACCACTTTACTTTACCTTACCACTCAGCAAATGTGGTGCCTTTTTTCTCACTGCCTGGGCTGAGTGAACAAACACTGGAGTTAATCACAGCTGATAGAACCTCTGAAGGAAAAGAACAGAGATGCAACCATACAGTTACTGAGGATGCAGGGTTCTCCCCTGTAGGAGGAATAGCTAGGAGAGAATCAGACAGCATCGGGGGCTCTCCAAATAGTAGTGATAGTAGTGTCCTTCACACTGTGATACTGGGCTGGGGTCAAGGTGAGCAGGGACAGTGAGGGTGCTGGCTGTAGTGAAAGAGTGGTGTCAGCGTATGGATCATAAGTATTGTGGCTGAAATATGGGCAGGCTACCATTTATGAGGGATGGCAATGTAGAAAGCAGCTGGTTATCAGAACACTTTGTAATTCACTGAAGGGTATTTGCAAACATCTGATAGTGGCAAGAGTTTCACATAAACCCAGGCTTTCCCTCCTTCTTGGATAAACTCATAAGTAGGGTTTGGAAATAAATTCTTCCACCTAAACATTTGGTTTGACAAACTCCATTCATAGCAGTCTAGTAACTACACTCTGCCTGTGGGGGTTTGGAGGAAGAGCATACGGAATCAGTGGTTTTGGTATAAAGGAGCATAAACTCCATTTTGATGAGTAGTATAGTGGCTGTTTGCTGTGAGAAACTCATTTGTACATGTAGTGGGTAAAGTTTTCCGTCTGTCTCCCATTTAGTGATGAGGGATGTCACTACCTGTTCTGGGCATTTATCGCTGTCATTGTAAAAGGCAGCACTATCCTGACCAGTATTGTCATGTTAGCTTGGCTTGTTTGTTTTTTCCCTAAATCAGTCTAGGAAAAGGCAAGTAAGACTAAAACTTTACCTGAGTAAAGTCTTAGTGATACACAGAAAACATGTTCAAGTGATACACTCATATAACCTTCATAAAGTCTATGCTAGAAATGCCCATGTAGTCTTCGTGAAGTCTGTGCTATAAATGCCAAGAAATCAGGGTCCCTTCAAATAGTTGTGATTAGAATCTCTTTGAACTGTATGGCTTGTTTCAGAGCCAATATCCTGCTTTTCCTACGAGTGAGGAAATCCTGCTGATGTCAGTACAATTCCAAGTGTGCATGCCAGGATATCAGAGGGAAGACTTGTCACACTGACTCAAATCGGAGAACACTGTTTATCTTGCATTTGCAAAGATAGGACTCTGGAATTTGCCTTTTTTGCTGGTTCACAGTAGTTGGTGATCTGTTGTCGCTCTGGGGAAGAAACTTGTTCAACAGGATTTTGGATGGGACTCACCATATGTGCCACACAGCAACAAAAACGTGGAGTGGAAGAAAGGAGCTTTTATTTCATTCATCTTTCCATAGGTGGCAAGTTGGCAGAATTTTTTGCAGAACTGTTGTTATGGATGCTACTGGAATTTTGTTCAAGTATTTTGAACGGACTGCCTTGAAGATGTTCTTACATTAAAGAGGGGAGCAAACACACATAGTTAAAAACTCTAGACCTTTGGATAAAAAAGAAGGTAGGTGTCATTATTCCTTTTTCACAGATCAAGGAACTGAAATGCAGGGAAGAGAGCTTGGCTTGCCCAAGATCATGCAGCGTGGAGGATCAGAGGGAATGGTAGAACCAAGGGCTGAATGCTGCTATTTCACTCCCAAGCAACATCTAGCCCACTGGAGAGTAAGGCCTCTTAGCAGCCCTGCTGTCACTGAGTTCATTTAAAAATATGAAAAATTCCATCCCCAAAGGCTTGCATAAATCAAACTTCTTTGAAATGAAAACTTTGGTGTTAGAATGATATGAGAGAGACAATCCAGGCTTGCTGCTGCTACATTAATATATACTAAAGCACAGCTTGTTTATTTTTTTTTAATTATTTTTTAATTGAAACATGCTGGAAAAATACTGAAGTCAGTAGCAAATTTACAATCAGTTCTTCCAAAATATTTAGTGTTAGTGTATCAAAAATATGAGAAGAAAAGAAGAAATGGTGATAGGTGTACATGGGCATCTGTTCTCTGTTGAGACTTCTGGAATAATTTTGTGTACTGTTTGATCATAAACACAAATTTTAAGTGAAGCTACTGTGAACTGTCTGCCATGGTTATGGCCCTGGCACTCAGTGCTGTTAGTGACCTTTTTTTCACCTGCTTGGATTTCTGAGGCGTTAGGGTCCTTACGCTCTGTATTGATAGATTGCAGATAAGGAATTGGCTGAAGTCTTTTTCCAGCAAAATCTGTAACAATTATTCCTCATGTACGGTTTTAATTTTGGTAAAATGCTTATCTATTCAAAAGTTAGCGTTCCCATAGCAATGTTAACATGGCCACATTGCACATATGCAGCATTTTCAATAACTGTTAATTTATGCTCTGCTATATATCTTAAATGTGGCTGAATTACTGTTGCTGTGGGAACATAAACTTTTGAGCCTTCTGACTTCTTTGCCTGGTTTAATGCCCAATTATAAAATTTTGCAGGGCAAAAATGTTGCTAATACTCAACTCCCCTCTTAATTTCCTAAGACTGCTTTATGTTAGAAAACATTGGGCAAAGTCAAAAGAAATTCTGAATGTCTGCATATATGAGTAAAGGGTTTAAAATTGTACCACCAGCTAAGCCAATTATCTAGAACAAGTAATGAATGCACAGTCCAGGGCATGTCCCCAGTTCCTCCAGAAGTCGAGTGCTGGTACAGTGTACTGCTACCAACGTTTACCTCTGCAGGATGGGATTATTCTGGCATAGACTTTGGCAGCAACTTCTGACCATGCGCGTAGAGGGGAAGGCATTCAACAGCATCAGTAGTATTTGCATATCCTGTGCTGAGGTATGTCTGTCAGCAGTAATACTTGTAGCATGCTTTGGAAATCCCTTGATGCACTTGTGATTTCCTTCAGCGAGTTCTGTATAGATGATTTAGGAGAGCCAGAGCCATTACTCTCATAAATTAATGTGGATTTTGCTTCAAATGAAATGGTAGGCACCTCCAGTTTTCCAATGAGATCTTCTGTTCTATGCCTTCCAGTGGCAGTAGGGTTTAAGGATTCGCCTGCATGAGAAAAATTGACAGGCAGGGCTGTTCTCTTCTAGCTATTAGGGTATAATTTAGCTGTTCCAGAATAACTCCCACATGTGGATGAAATATTCCAAAATAAAAATCACTTTATTCAGTAACAATTATTTCACTTTGGAAATGGAGTAATTATCCCAGAATAAAATAATCACTTTACTTCCAGAGCAGAATAATTTTTACCAAATCAGAGTTGCTTATTTTGGACTAGAGCATGAGCACTGCAGAGCTGTTACAGAGAAGTTACTCTACTCTCCTTGCTCTCCTGACTCTACACAGGCAAATGAATCCTGGTGGTGATGCTGTGCAGCTGGTGGCCTTGCTTGTTTTGCTGGGGAACATACATGCTGCAAGAAGGGTCTTCAGTTACATCACCAAGCTTAAAAACCATCTTGGTGTAGCAGATCTTTGAGCTCTGCAGCTATTTTTGAAGGTTGGTTATTAGTGAGGGTGATGCAGAAAGAATTGATTTAAATAATGGATCTGTTAGTGCCTTACCACCTGACTTTCTGAGGTTTTTAATAGGAGGCCTGCTAGTGGAGTTTATCAAGGGCCTTGCAAAAATGAGAACGAAGACATGCCTGTGTGAGGTCAGCTAGGTGACAGAACAAGCTACGGAAGGGAGAGTTGGATTTGCTCTTTGTAAGGGTCTTCAGATAGACATTTTGAGCTGCTGACACCCGCTCTCGCCAAACCAGAGCTCAGGAGGAGAAGAGCTGCGTAGGCTCAGTGGCCAATGGAGGCTGTGGCAGGCCTGAGGGCTGAGGCCTCCCGCTGGGTTTGCCCAGGCGCGTGGCTGGGACACGGGCAGGAAGTGTCGGGATGCCAACACCTGAGGGAAACTTGACATATTTCCAGAGCTGGAGCGGATCGGTGGTGACGACATACCATCACTGTCACCTAGGAAATGAAACACGTTCCCATGGCAACCTCAAGGCTGTGTTATTACTCAGCTTCACAGTGCTGACAGTTGGAAAAAGGCCTCTTCAGATACCACCCCCCCAAGGTTTTATTTTTTTTTTTTTTTCCTTAATAAATGTACTTTGTTATTTAATCTGAAACAGTCAGAGGAAAGACATATATTTAACTCAAGATGCTTAGTGGAAATAAACCTTTGGAAAAAAAAAAAAAAAAAAGTGAAGTAGAATGTTTTACTAACTAAAAGACTCCACTGCCTCTTAAAATAGTTCCAGATCCTGTGAAGGTAATTTTAATGATGCGTATGGCACTTCAGTTGGTTTAAATCATCAGACAGCTCCTGAAATTATTTTGCTGTATCCCTTTACATAGTTTGAATCACTCTGAAAGTCTCTGGCTGTAAACTGTAGCTTTGTTTTGTAACTGTGTAAATAACTGGAAAATGAACCCTTCATTTTATGATAACAGGAATGGAGACGGTTGCTATATGCTGCCTTCAGCATTTCTTCAGTATTTATTTTCCTTGGTATTTTTCTTTCAGTTTCTTGCTCAGATCTTCTGCTTCATTCTACTGACAGCACCTGTGCCTGCATAGAGGCTGGTGCCAGCCAATGCAATGGGTGTGGACTTGTAGGGAAGAAATGCTGAAGTTTCTTGTTTGTGGGAACAAGCTTCTGGAAATGCCGCATTCTGAGAAGCTCATAGAATCATAGAATGGCTTGGGTTGGAAGGGACCTCAGAGATCATCTAGTTCCAACCCCCCTGCCATGGACAGGGCTGCCAGCCACTAGCTCACTAGATCAAACTGCCCAGGAACCCATCCAGCCTGGCCTTGAACACAGCCAGGGATGGGGCAGCCACATCTTCTCTGGGCAGCCTGTGCCCGCGCCTCACCACTCTCTCAGGGAAGAATTTCTTCCTGATGTCCAACCTAAACCTCCCCTCTTTCAGTTTTAGCCCATTCCCCCTTGTCCTACCATTATCCACCTGTGCAAAAAGTCAGTCCCCCTCCTGCCTGTAAGCTCCTTTCAAGTATTGGGATGCTGCAATGAGGTCTCCCCAGAACCTTCTCTTTTCCAAGCTAAACAATCCCAACTCCCTCAACCTTTCCTCACAGGAGAGGTGCTCCAGCCCTCTGATCATTTTGGTGGCCCTCCTCTGGACCCGCTCCAACAGCTCCACATCCCCTCTGTACTGGGGGCCCCAGGCCTGGACACAGTACTCCAGGTGAGGCCTTCCAAGGGCAGAGTAGAGGGGGACGATCACCTCCCTCTCCCTGCTGGCCACCCCTCTCTTGATGCAGCCCAGAATGCCATTGGCCTTCCTGGCTGCGAGAGCGCACTGCTGGCTCATGTCCAGCTTTTCGTCAATCACAACGCCCAAGTCCTTCTCCGCAGGGCTGCTCTCAAGTTCTTCTCCTAGTCTGTACACAAGGCATACTCATAGGCAGCGGCAAGAACTTAAGCCCCACAGCACCCACTGCTGTTTCTGTGGGGCTGTGTCCCTTACCTGTGTGGCGTTAGTGAGGCTGTGTGTATGGTTCTCACTTTGTTCAGGCGTCTTTCTTGCTATCTCAAGTCTTGCTGATGGCGGCAGTGCTCTGAAATTCATGTTTTCTGCATGTGTTCATAAGGAGTCCTCGCTGCTTTGTGCGGGGGCCTTTAGTGAAAGTATTAGGACCAACGTGTGAGGAATACAATATCGTTTCTATAAATAGTAGCAGTGCTTTTCAGCACTGCTTGTTGCTAGCTATTTCTCCACCTTTTTAATTCCTTCGGCATTCACGTGTTTCCATTAATGAATTACTTCCTGTGTGGCATTGTATCAAATGCTTCTCAAGTAGATGAGAAGTACCACTTCTGTTTTTTGTTGTTTTGTTGTTCTTTTTTCCCTAGAAAATTATTTTTAAAAAGGTCTGTCAGGTTAGACTAGCACAGTTTGTCCTCTGTCTATTCTTACCCTCTTTTCTGTTCAACTCCATGTCTTCATTTATCTTTTATTTTGAGATCTGTTATAAAGTGGTGTGTGGAAATAAGAATCCATGGCTTCTTGGGTCCTTCTTCCTTGCCATCCTTCTGAAATAAAGATCCTATGTCTTCTGCTCTTCAGCTGATATTTTCCCTTGCCTGACTTCATTAGGAACATGTAGAGCTGAACCAGCAGGTTTAGATTTGGTGTCTTTCAGAGTCCTAGCATGGTTACCTGTCTCCTTCCCTGGCACCCACTCATGCATCTACGTACTTTGAGCTTTTGGCTTGGTTGCAAAATCTGTTTCCGTATCTTCATTTCCTTTAGTCATCCTGCTGCTATCATCCTTACTGACAACTCAGTCAAGGCGTTCACTTAGGACTGAGATAATTCCTGTATTAATTTTTACACTGTGCCAACTGCAATGCTCCCCTTCTTTTTCTGTCTTTACTGTCTTCTATTGCGAAGTAACTTGTTTTGCTTTCTTTTTCCTAACACATGGCAATGCGTATTTTGGCTTGATTTTTGATAATTGTCACTTATCCTTGCCCTTCTTGAGCTCTGATATTAAGAAGATTGCATTCCTTGCCATTTTATCCTTTTTTTTCCCTCTCTTTGTAGTCTCTTCACTTATTCTTACTATCTTCCTTCATTCATCTGGTAGATCTGATGGCCCTTAATATGTCTTTCTAGTTTTACTGAAAATATAATTTCAGTATTTATACCCTAGGCACCTCTGACTTGAAGAAATTCCAGATCTGCTTTACAGTCAAGTCTCCGACATCTTCAATCCATCTGATTTTACTAATAGAGTTTATCAAAGCTGTCTGTTTTCCTTGTTGAAATCTGTTGTAGACTTGCTTTCTTTATATATCCAGTTAATTTAAGCAGGGGCCTCTTGTGATCCTTCTGTCCAAGGTCATACTCTAATTCCAAATTTTCTGTAATGGCCTTACTGCTCACCAAAATCAAATCTAGATTTGCTTTTGTTATTGCATTGAATAGCTGAAGAGGTCAGAGTAGCTGATTGAATCTGTCATCTTTAGCTCCTTCTTTTTATGAGAAAAAGGTTTATTATTGTTAATATTATTACTCATTGCTAAAGGTGTTGAACAAAACCTATTATTTTACAGTGATATTTTATATTTATTTCACTGTAAAATGGTGAAATTAAATTTTTGATGGAATATGGAAGAAAGTAATTTAGAATAGCTCAGGACTTTGCATTTGGTGAAATGTTATGTGCTGATTGTAAGTATTGAAGTTTACATGTACTGTCACTTCATTCTGGATCAACTGGTTATAATGTATGTACAACAAAAATAGATGGTGACTCCTGCACATTGAGAAGTTAATGTGGGCTGTTGCACTGGTTCACTACTTGTGCTAGAGCTACTGGTACCTTCAACAAACATCAGGATTTCTCCCTCGACGTTCTACATGTGTTTTTATGAAGAAATGTTAATCTGGAAATGTGAAGGTATTTCTTTATCTACCTCACTATTAACTCTGCCTATAAAGCTCGATAATAGCAATGCTCCCATCAGCTGCTGATCTGGAAAGTGTTGAGTAACCTAACCACTGTCAGGTAATCTCTTGGCTGTGACCTCAAGTCAATTGAGATGTTGGGAGCTTAGCTGAGAGATGAAATGGCAGATTATTCACAAGGCTCACTGGAAAGGATTAAACCTTCACAAAGAAGGTAGAAAATGTTGGTCCAGGCTTTGGTTGTGTTTATTTAGCCTAACACTCAGAGATGATTTCAAGTAGATGTTTCTTAGGTCCCTAACTGCCCTGGGGAACAGCAAGCACCAGTAGGTCAGGACAGCTTTCCCTGCTGTGTACTCTTACCAGAACTGCATGGGAAGGTGGAGACACAATACAGCAAAATAAGAGCAACACTGATGCAAGCTGAATTCCTCCATTGTCAGCTACTTAAATGCAATATCTGAGGTAGTGTTAAACACAGATTCTTGGAAAGATATTTTTTTCCCAATGAAGATTAAAATATGTGGGTAGAAGTCAGACATTTGAGGAGTGATCCAGGGACCAAAGCACCGGCATGTATGTTTTAGATTTTCTATGGCATCTGAGACGTTGGCAAGGATGTGATGCAGGGTGCATGGGAAACCCACCCTCTTCTAGGGCAGCAGCTGAAAGCCAGGCTGAGTAACTTATGACTTCTTAAGTGCTTCTACCTACCTAGGTTTAAGTACTTGAGTCCCTCTCCAATAGCTCTGTGTGGATCTAGGCTTTACCCTTTGGTGTCTGACACTTCTCTATTGTACGCTCATCTGCTGAGTCCGTTCACACAAATGACTGTGTGTGCAAAAGCTGTGCTTACAGGCTTTCATTTTCCTGTCATATCCTCTCAAACAATACATTTTTCAGGTGCAATGAGAGCTATGAGTCCTTGCTGTTTTGCCTGTCAGTCCTTATTCTTTTTGTCTAAAGAAGATCCCTCTCCAGAGCTCATCAGGGAAAGGGAGAGAGTGTGATGAAGTCATTGATTCCTCTTTGCTGACCTTGACTGAAGGAGAAGGGATTAGAGATTTTATTTTATTATTTCTTTTTAAAGCTTTCTCAATATGCAGGACAACTTTTTCCTTCACTTCAACTTATTTCCCTGTCCCTCATGTTTTTCATTAGCCTTTTTTCCCCCTAGGTCAACATCTGGTCTCTGGTTACTCTATAAGGTACATCTCCATAAGCCTGTGTTAAATCATTGAAGGGCAGAATATCCTGCAAGCTTAGCAGACAGTGCTGTTTCTGAATAGTGAGTCACAGTTTGCAGACTGATCACTGTGAAGACCAATAAGTTATTAGAGAACAGGGAGATTAAGGGTAAAAAAAAAAAAAAAAANTTTCACATGATGGAAAAAAAAAAAAAAAAAAAAAGGTTGCTGAGCAACAACATGACATAAGCATGGTTACAATCTATTTTTACAGCAAGAAGGCTGCAGAAGACTATAGAAAACATTTATTTTCCAGACCCTTTTTCATATCTGAGGGATGACAGTGCCCTGAAGGGAAGAAATGCTGTACTGACTTGGCTAGTAGCTGTGCCCTTACAGTTGCCTCACTGTACGGCCAGGAGTTCGCAGCAGATTAGAAGAACAACCATGTACAATGTTTTTTTGAGGGAAAAGACCACAACTCTAACACAAGCAGATACAGCAGAGAAGCACAACTACCAGTGACCTCCAGACATGACTTCTTCCACGTACATCAGATATATGAAATACTCTTTTTCAGAAAGTCACAGATATGTTAGCATATATTTCGTCTAGCCAAGATGTCTGCCACATGAATTGTTCTCTGCTTGAGATAAGGGCATGGTCGTCTTCTCCAGCTTTTATTTTCACAGACCTTCCTGGTGACCTAGGAACAATTGTGATCTTCCTGATTTTATGTCCGGAATGGACTGTGGGGATAATCAGCAGTAGTCAGGAGGGAGAGTCAAGTCTAGCTAATATGGTGCAAATACCCCAAGTTTGGTTACATGGTGTCCTGAAAGCAAAGGAAGCCATGACAGCCATGGCTTCTTCGAAGCTGATGGGGGTTGGTTGATCTTTTTTGGGAAACAGTTGACCATAGCTTACAATGACAAAATATTGATGAAGTACCAGCTGTGTTAGTGTGTCTCTGAATTAGTTTGGCATTGGGCAGAGACGCAAAGTGGTGAGGTAGGAAGAAACTGGAAAAATTCATGAGCAGAAGAGGATGTGGCATGAATTAAAAAATAAATATTTCATCTAAATTTATCATAAAATTTTTAAACAGCTGGAAGGCTTAGAGAGATTAACTTGTATGATGGAAACTTTATGAACCTGTGAAACTACTTGATAACTTCAGCTAAAGGTGGATGTCCATAAAAATCCTGTCTTGGCCCACCTTAAAAATGTTCTTGCATGCCTGTATGCTTTTTTTATATTGTTTTTTATTTTTTAACTTCATGATGAATATAGACTTTGAAGTACCAACTTTTCACATCTGCAACTCACGTGAAAAGCTGTAAAAGTTACTGTCAGATTATGTGGTGCTTTTTCCATGTACTTCATTCCACTTTCTGTTGTCTTCTGTTAAAACTCCTCATTACGCAGATGGCTTCAAAAAAGGTGAGGCACCAACTGTGAACTCCATGCAAGATAGATGTTGCTTATTTTAAAAGTCAAATAAATTTTACAACTTTTACCTTACCTATGACAAATGCTCTCAAAAATATGAACCCATCTACTTAGTATGTTTTACATAAATTTTGGGTCTACCAAAACCAAGAAGAGTATATATCTATTAAAATGAATTTTGAATGTTAGATTTTCTTTTGGTTTAATTTTTTTGGATATCTTTACAATATTCACAGATTTAAGTAGCATAGTCCTCCTCAGTTATGATTTACTGTCATTCCGTACAAGTTTGTTCTCCAGCTCAACTTTGCTGAAATTATTTACTTTGGATCAAACTAAACATTTTGTTAATTTGATTTACTTGTTGTGATGACAGCCCACATAATTTGTTTCCCATCAACAATAATTTTTAATGCCTTTGTCTTCTATGGCATGGATTCAAGCATTACTGCGTGTCTGTCTCTGTGTAGAACTTAGATTACAGTTCAGGAGCGCTTTGCTGTAAGTAACTATAATATGTATAAATCAAGTGTAATGGGTGTGTTTTTTCTGTCTCAGCTGTTTTTTTCATCTAACATTTGCTGCCATCCTGTGGTACATGGAGAGAGGCACACATAAACAAACGTTTGTAGAGTAGTATAAATGGATAATGTTTAAACATACGGAATGGAGGAAGCAGTAGGGATATTGAGAAGAGGAAAAAAAAAAAAGGCAGTCTTCAGTTGTTGCTAGTTTGAACTGTGCAGTGTGCATCACTTTCTCATAGATACCAGGAAGAAGGCTTATGTGTCACTGCAAGAACGGAAAAAAGTTCTATGTAGCTCCTCTAAAGCTGCTAAGAATATCTGAGGTTTGGCTGCTACTTCTTTTTTTGCTTCTTCTTATTCTTATTCTTATTAAAAAAAAAAAAAAATCCTTAGCAGCTTCCCTCCTTGCTGTGTAGCAATTACAGTGATAAATGCTTTAAGATCTGTCAAGTATCAGACACTTGAAAAAAAAAAAAAAATTCACAGTGCTGTAAAGAAGAGAACTCCATGCAAATGCTGATGAGCAAAAAAGTCAGGTTCTTATACCTGGTTTGATCTGCAGTGAAGGGGCAAACCTAGGGCCCCTAGGGCTTTTTGGTGACAAATTGAGAGAGCAAAAGTGCTTTAGGTTAGCTGATGTCTTACGGGCTTTTGTACTGGCATTGACAGAGTAAGATCCAACAGGTGAGTCAGGCACTCATCTGGATCTTCTCTGTCTTGTGAGATTTTTTACCTTTGAGAGGAGGATGGGTACTCTATGGAGAATAGAGGATAGAAATTGTCTCCATGTTGGTTTTAACACTAGGGTTCAAACTGAATCCAAGAAACCTGCCTGATGAATGGGTTGGGTCTTTCATGCAGAGGGCTTATGTTTCAGCAGATTGTCATGATATGCTGATAGATCTTTTAAAATCTCAAATCAGTTATAAAAGGAGTGTCTATTTTCATTAAAAAAAAAAATCAGTTGTATGTAGCACTTACCATCTGAAAGATGAGAAATGCCTTATAAGGAAACAGCGGAGGGTGTTTTCCATCCTATCTTTGCTCACCTGCTCCCTGTCTGCCTTTTCTAAGGGTCCAGCCTGCAGCCTGGTAACTAGGGCCAGCCTGGACAGGGCTTCTCTGAGTTTTTTTGCATGCTAAACAGATCAAAGGACCTCTTTGTGACTCTTGAATCATCCTGTGACCCAGTCAGTGGTCTCCAGTCCTCTAAAGCATTTCAGGATTCGTAAGTGTATTAATTATGGACTCTAAATAAATGACTATATATATGTGTGTTCTGGAAAGAAATCAAAAATCCACAAATAGTACTGTTCTTTTAGGTATTGAAGTAGGCTGTCTGTGCCTTTTCTGAGGCAGCCCTAGACTCATTTACAGGAAACTGGGTTGGATCTAGGGGAAATGGTGCTGAGTCTAGAACTGTTTGGCTCTGCTTCCCAATATTCAGTTACCTGCCATTAGTGTTTTCTGTAAGATTTGTCCCCTTACTCCTCTTGGAAAGTCAGGTTTGTCTGACTGCTCTTTCCTTTTTGCCTTTTCAAGGAGCTGCAGGGTCATCTGGCAAGGTAGGAGACATTCAAATTTCCCCTTCTCCACCAAGATGAGAGAACTGAACATGTTCTCTGGTGAGTGCTGTTCAAAGGACTTGTTGCTTCTGAGTTTAGTGTAAAGTTGGCTGGTGTGGCCGGAAGAGGTTTTGTTTATTAGTTCTAGCAAAGACTTGATCAGGCAGTACATGTTAACAGTTTCACAGAAGATCCAAGGCAGCCAGCTAGCAATCTGGGCAGAGACAAGATGGGAAAAAGCACTCCAGGAGCCTATCTTCCCAGGTGCCATTTCAAGGGTATTAAGGGTATGAAGGTGATTGGGGGTAGTCAGCATGGATTTATGAATGAGAAATCATACTTGTCCAACCTGATAACTTTCTATAATGACATGACTGGCTTAGTGAATGTGGGGAGAGCAGTGGATGATGCTTATCTTGATTATAGCAAGGCTTTTGAAACTCTCTTATAACATCCTTATTAACCAGCTGATGACGTACTAGATAAGTGGACGGTGAGGTGGACTGGGGACTGGCTGCGTTGCTGAGCTTTAATGGTTGTGACCACTGGCCGAAGTCCAACTGAAGGCCGGTCATTTGGTGTACCCCAGGGGTTGACACTGGGGCCAATGCTATTTAACATCTTTATTAACGACCTGGATGGTGGGACAGAATGCATCCTCAGCACATTTTCAGGTGACGCCAAACTGGGAGGAGTGGTAGGTGCACCAGTTGGTTGTGCTGCCATTCAGGCAGGCTGGGAACATTGGCTGAAATTCTGACTGGCTGACAGGAAGTTCATGCAGTTCAACCAGATGAAATGCAGAGGTATTGAGCCTGGGAAGAAACAGCTCCATGCACCAGCACATGCTGGAAGCTGACCGGCAGGAAAACAGCTTTCCTAAAGTGGACATAGGGTTTCTGGTGAACAAGAAGCCCTAGGTCCGCTGACATCATCCTGGGCATCATCGGGAGAGCATTTCCACCAGGCTGAGGGTGGTGAGCCTTCCACTACTGATGAGAATAGCCAGGAGTGCTGGGCTTGATTCTGGGCTCCGGTGTACAAGAGCCACATGGACATACTCAGGTGAGGCCAGCAAAGGGCCGTGGTGATTAAGGAACTGGAATGTCTGTTGTATGAGAAGAAGCTGACAGAGCTGGGACTGTTCACCCTGCCGAAGGGAAGGCTCAGGATGCTCTAATAAACATTTATAAATATCTGATTGGGGGGGGGGGAGGGGGAGTAAAGAACACAGTGCCAGATTCTTCTCATTGGTGCCCAGCAGCAGGACAGAAGCCAAAGGGCACGAGCTGAAACACAGGAGCTACTGTTTATACATAAGTAAAATAATTCTAAAATTTAAGGGTGACTGACGTTGTCCAAAGAGGTTGTGGAATCTCCATCCTTGCAGATATTCAAAACCCAGCTGCACATGGCTCTGAGCAACTTGCTGCAGCTGACCCTGTTTGAGTGAGGGGGTGGCCTCTGGTGATCTCAAGAGATTCCTTCCCACCTCAGCCAGTCTGTGGTTCTGTGGCTGCCGAGCTGAGTGGCTGGGAAATGCTGTGAGAAGCAGTTTATCAAGGAAAAAAAAGAAAAGAGAGATATTTTATACTGTGGAAAGTAGTAGATATGGGCCCACAAAGAAAAAGAAACTCATGTTTGAGGGGAGCATTTGCTTCAAACAGTATCTTTTCATTATTAAATACATTTCTTTTTTTCTACTTGCTGCAGGCTTTTCTGTAAAAGCAGAACACACAGATCTCCCTCAAATCAGCAGCACTGATGTCTGCATGAATTCTGTAGTAAGAGGATGCATAAAATGTAAACGTGAAGCATGCTGTATATCCTGCCACTTGCAGCATGTCCCAGTTCTGCCATAAGAAAAAAAAAAAAAAAAAGGAAGACAGTGGTCAGTGTACAGGGAATGTGTGGAAAAGACAGAGAACTGCTGAGAACAGGGAGTGTTTGTTGTCAGGATAACAGTATCTTGGTGGCAGGCCCCCACATCAGCCTCCATCACCAGTGAGGTCACAGCTGGGCTGAGCTCCCCACAGCCCTGCCACACCCCAGGCCCATGTCTCAGCCTACGCTTGGCCCATCCCTGTCCCCAGGGAGGTGCCTGGTGCCAGGGCTTGGGCTGCACCAGTGCCCGTGGTGCCCTGATCTTGTTGCGGTGGGATGGGCTGCAGGCTCAGCCCTGACAGACCCATGGGGAGATCCCAAATCCTGGTGATCCCCTGGCCCCTTGGGGCTCTGGCAATTGCTCCGCTGCCTTTTTAGGGATGTTCTGAAACTGCTTTACTGTCGTTTGAGGTTGATGTTTCCCATGGATTTCTCTAGGGTCAAGCTCCCAAGTGAGAACTTCTAAAGGCATGCTGATAACCAGCTTGCTTTGCAGTAGTGGAGTTTAGTTTCTAAATTTTACCTATGTTTCACTTACTGTGAAAGGCACTTGGCTGGAGTCAAATTGGAAAATGGAGTGTAGGTACCTTGAGAACTTTCTTCCCTTTATTTCTTTTATTTTTGTGACAGAGCCTCACTTTTAAAATAGCATAATAGATGTTCACTAGGTAGTGCATTAGAAAGAAAAAACAATGGGAAACTAACTTCTTAGAGGCTATAGATAGTGCACTAAATGGTGGATTTTTTTTTCTTACTACCTTGGGTATCTTGTCATATGTTAATTAAATGCCTGGAAAAATCTTCAGGAGATAATAAGAAGATAATAGTGCATAGACTTTAATGTAAATTGGAAACATTACATGGTATCTTTTCTTCTGTCTTACTTTTAAAGCTCAGTAAGAATTCTTTGTTCAAACAATTGATCTTAATGTACTAAAAAGTAAGACAATTTAAAAGTAAATTAGAGAGTTGAAAAGCAAGCTTTCTGAATTCAAAGGATCTGATCCATCTTCATCATTTGAATTCTCTGTTCCCCACTTGTTTATCATCATTTCAGGATTTATATGAAGGCTATCTTTGTCCTAGCTCATATTTTCCTATTGAGAAATACTGGATCTTGTATATTTCTTTGTTCCTCGTTCTTCTCTCCCTTTTCTCTCTCACTTTTGGAAACCCGCTTCCTGTGTTTCTTATCATAGTACAAAACCATAGTCTGTGTGCATTCACGCGCAGGCGTTGGGAAGCTGTCTGCAATGGCCATAATGAACTGAATTGTTACCCTTGGCGCACAAGATCAGAGAGGGACACGACTTCTGATTATCCCCATAACTGCACTGATTGGAATTTGTCATCATAAGGGCTGATACTTGCATTCTAGCAGGGCTTGACCCTGTGTCCCACACAGAGGGGTTTCACCACCCATCTTCGTCCTGCTTGGCACGAGTTGAGGAGAGCTCTTCACTCTGAGGAGGAATCCTAGGCAAAGCAGTGCTATCCTGTCACTGTTGTTGTTTTGCAAGATTGAACAGTTACTTACACAGGATCCAGATAACAGAAAGATATTTGGGGTGTAGGTGCGGAATGGCCGTTATATTCAACACATAAGCTCCTGAACGTCCTGCCTCTTTTGCTACCTTGACATCTTCTGTGGTCCACTGAAGTCCTTCAGCAAAGGAATATGCACCTCAAAGAAAGGGAAAATAGGAGTTTCATTTAGTTTCTTTCTGATGTCATTTCATTTCTTTCTTTCCCTCTCTTCCTCCTTCCCTCACTCTTTCCTGGGAAGGATGACTTGACACTGTGTTCTGTATTGAGACCAGTTCTCACAGCTGTTCAAAGCATTAGGTTTGAGAAGGTAATCCTGGCTTTCAGCTCTAGCCCTGGCTGCTCTCATTTGGAAGGAGCACTGCTGCTGGCCTCCTGGATGCTTGTTTCTGTGCAGCGTTCATGCACCCTGTGCAAATCCTCCACTTGAAATCCCAAACAATTTCCACTAGCACTCCAGGGTGTTGCCATTTACTTTATCAAAAATAATGAAGGTATTTACATAATGTTTATTGAGTGTTGCTGCTTGGATCAGAAAACAGAAATCCTCCTTTTCCTATGCTATAGGACAGTTATTTTCCAAAACAATTTCTGTCATATATTCTGAATTTTTTGCCTGGTTTTGGCTGAAAAATGAAAATAAATTGATGCTTTCTTCAGGCTGGAAGATAATATTCGTAGGAGCAGCTTTATTCTGCACTACAGCAGTGATGACTGAAACCCAAGAAAGACTTCAAATCATACTAGATTTTTTCATCCACCTACAAATCCTTCCAAGTTGATAAAGGCTTGTTTGAGACTTCAGGATCGTGGCTTCCAGATATGTGCAGCTCAGCAAGGAGGTACCTTTGCAATCAAGGTGGAGACACCAGTTTCTGTAAGTGAGTGCCCTTCTCTTGACCGTTATCAGTGGTTTTGGTGGCACACTTCTACATCAGGGAGGGGCTGCATGTAGGCAATTACAAGTATGTCATGACCGTTTTGCAGGAAACTCCAGGTTGGGAGCTAAGAGCTCTTTGTTTTGTCATGCAGAGATTCTTCTTTCGTTTATAAAATATCTAACTATTCAAATAAGCAGTTTGCGGCTTTGTTTATATGCTTTTTTGTTTTAAAATCAGAGGCACCATTCGCCTCTTCCTTTGCAGCCCAGTCACCGACCGTAGCATGATACTGGGGGAACCTGAATTCCTCCAGTGCTCACATAACTCAGCTTCTCAGTCTCCAGTTCAGAATGCCTTGGTATGCAAATGTAACTGTTTTCTTAAAAAATCCTTCAGAACATTTATTATTCCTTTCTCTACTTCTAAATGATGTTGGCATAAAATTAATGGGCTCACAAACTGTGAGTTTGTGTTACGAGTTTCATTGTTTTCAGCCAGTCTTTATGTTAAAATTGTAGTGGACAGAAAAGTAGGTGGGAGAGGAATATAGGGACAGCAGCATCACCTGAGGTATTTTATAAAGGTGTTTTTTTTTTTTTTTGATCTTCCTCAAATTTTACTTAATAGTATAGGAAAATGTTATAGCTAAGGTTATGTAGCTATGTGATGTTTTTCCCTCAAAAACAGGAACAAAAAAAGGCAAAGCTAAATTTCAGAATTATGATCTTCAGCAAGTTCGCTTTCTACCTGTATTAAGTTAGGTATTCAAATCTATGTCTTCCATTGTTTTTAATTTAAGAAAAGAAAGTGATAAGTCAATCCATTGCAAAGCAAGTCTTTAGAGAACTGAAGACCTCATGCTAGAGAGCATGGGAATTTCAAAAATAAATAAAAAAATTACATGTCATTACCAAACAAGTTATTAGGATTATGAGGTACTTTTGGCTGGGCTACAATGTATTCAGATTCTGCACAGTGAATCAGCAGTGGTGGCATTTATACAGAGAAAAAAATCTAAGGAGCACTAGCAGAAGGGGTGAATTCTGTGACAATAACTGGTCTGTGAAGACATGTTGCCCATCTGTACTCTGGGACCATGCAATCTATAGCTAAAGAGACAGCCAAATTCTGCATCCTGTCCTGGAGAGAGCAGCATTCAAGGTCTCCTCACCCTTGATATCTTTTGAAGGTGCAGACACCTGGCATGGAAACCTGATTCCCAATGGATTCTGCTGGTTTGAGAAGTATAAACGTGTGTATTACCAATGAAAAATCTACGTGTAATTCACATAAAGGACAGCAGCAGCTGTAAGAAAAGTGTTGTCTTCTCCTTGGTGCCAGTAAATTCCTCTTTTGGCTAGCAGGTTGATCCTGAGCAGTACTGAAGAGAGTTTTGCAACATGTTCTTCTTTTGAAAATGCGTTTAATAGATGCAAAGAGTTTTGTGAGCCGACTTCTGCCACAAGGGACGTGATTTTTGTATCTATTTTGAGAAGTGTACACACAGATCTGATCTGAAGTTATTGTGCAGTGTGAGTTTTCTTTCATGCCTGTTAATAGCAGGGTCTTCTAAAGCCATGGAAATGTCTTCTTTTTAAACTTTTACTTTGTAACCTCACATCAACAATTGTTTTTAAATATAGACATGTTGCATGTGTTCTTGTCAGTAGCTTTAAATGGCAGAACCAGTGGAAAGAACTTCTGATTCAGGAAATATTTGTGAATATCAGAGGTGACATTGTTTTTTTTTAATGCTGATAGCTTCCAAGCACCCCATATAGGACTAGGACACTGCTGTGCTGGTGCTTTTGGAACCATGAAAGTCATCCATTCTGTTACTGCTTTTTATATGATTTGAAAAATACTGAGCTAAAAAAAGTGCAAGCTTTCCCAGTATATTCAAAGCATCACTTTCAGAGAAGGGATATTCATATCTTTGTCTTTCCTATCTTTTATTTTATTATGTTTTACCACTCTCCTAAAATTAAGTCAATCCATGGAGCTGTGTTAAATCAGCTGTTCGTGACTTCTATTCAGAACGCATAGGTATAAATGGCAGCAAAATCTGAGTGCCTGGTGAGCAATATCAGTTGACATATTACCCTGTAACCAAAGAAGTGAAGTGAAGCTAGCTAATTGTGAAAAGTATTGTTTTTAAGAGTTTGCTAGGGGTTTTCTTACTTTCTCCCCTTCCATCTCTCTCTTTGGAAGTAGGTTTTTATTTTCTAAACTGGGAAAAAGGAATGGGTGGGGTACTTCACCTTCCTGTCTCCCACTTCTAATTCAGCAGGTGAGATCATAGTTTACATGTACAGTATCCCATGAGTGTCACATACAATTGAATATATTAGCTTTATTTAGTTGCCCTTTCCTAAACGAAGTACGCTAAGGTGAATTTAACACAGGATTTTCCCTGGCCATCTTCAGCTCTTTAGAAAAGTATTATGAGTGCGTATGAACCCTTTATAAACCCTTGAGCTGAAAGGTGCAGCAGCTGGTTTAGTCGAGAGTATCATTTATGTCTGCATTGAAATTGGAGCCTAAGAATGTTCATTTTGATACTTCATGCTGTTTTTAACCATTCTATTTGCACAGAATCTCTTCCATACCATGGTGCTATGAATTTCTCCAAAAGGAATACAGTGATTACATTGTGGTCACTTATTTAGTGGTTTGGTTGTTTTTGCTTCTTGGACTCACCTCCTGTGCATTACTTGGAAATTGGTCAAGGGTGTGTTCTCTCCTCAGATTAGATTAAGAAATTACTTTTCTAAGAAAAAGTAATTTAGAATATTAAAGGATTTGTTTCTGCCCAACTATAGCTGGACATGCTAGCAAGCCCAGTTTATTTTGAGGTTATTTTGCCTCTACAGTTTTTCTAGGAAGGTTCATCGCTTTTCTGACCTTGCTCAGCATTTAAACAAGTCTCCCAAAATGGCTGGTTATCTCAAAATCAAAGATCTTTGGATGAAGAAACGATCCTTCTGAGAAACCTTTACTTCTGTTGTGGCTCTCCCATTTGAGCAGTTCTTCTACGTTCACCTACAGTCTGAGCCTAAAGGAGCGCCAGGTGCTGCAGGACACAGGGTACACAGGCCCTTTCTAGCAGAGCAGATGGTCGTCAAAGAGCTAGAGGCCTGCTGGTGAGGCACTCCAAGCCTCCAGATTTCAACCCAGAGAGGTGGACTCCCTGTTTCTTCTGCAGCGACTTATTTCCTTACAGCTTTCTATCTCATCTGGCTAGAATGGGGTCACCCACCTATTTTCCTGAATGGTCATCGCCTGGGGTGGCCGTGCAGAGGGATGTCTTCCACACAGGAGATAGAGAAACCTTATTTTCATATAGATGAGAAAGATTTGAGTTTTGGGGAAATATTAGTGAGACAGATCATTATCTCTAAGAGCTGGGTAGATTCTGCCACTGTTGTTTCAGCTATCTTCAGACAAAACTGGATCGGTTGCCAATCTTGTCATATCAGGAAGTATTTGAGATCATAAGGATGTAAATATAGCGTGGAGTTGCACTGAACTATACCAGCTAATGCCACGTTTAAAACAAAAGACAGATTTGCTGGCAGATCCCATGGCTCTGTGAGAGTGAATTGAGTGGACCCAAGTGCTGTATTTTATTTTTCTCTCTGTGGGCAACTCATCCTTTTTTTTTGTATTGTGTAGCAACCACTGCAGTGATGGCTGCATAAATATTCTTCATGCTTTATTCTCATTTACTTCAGTGCCTAAGGGAAGGATTTTATTGAAAAAAAAAATTGAAAAAAAATAATTTAGGCTTCTATAGAGTACAGAAAACGTGAGTACATGTGTGGTGGAGATACAGTTTGCTAAATACTTATGTGTAGATCTTCTCTGAGCAGTTCAAAAGTTGAAGGGATGAGGAAGACACAGTCTGAGTTCCCTTTTTTTCTTTTTTTTTGATGGAACTTTCGAGTGTTTTCAAGTGTTTGAGGTCTCTTGTTCTGTGTTGTCTGTTATTTCATATCTGAACAGGACAGCTATCACACTTCTTTCTTCAGGACCCTTTGGAATTAAACTATGTAACTCAAATAGTGGAAAAAAAATACTCATTCTGAGATGAAACTCAATACATCTGGAGGACTCCTTTGTTTACTTCTATGGTCTGTTTACTGGAAGCATGCTGAAGATACACAATGGAATAAGGTAAGGCTTCAGAGGAATCCTGTGGTCTTCATGGCCTGACCTACCATGTTTGCGATAAAAGGCAGAGGCTTCTTTCTTACATGCACTGATTTGCACTACAGCTATTTAGGTGTATTTAAGGAGCATCTGCCCGGAAATCTGCTAAAGTGGAGTATGGCATAGCATTTAGGATAATAGTTCTAGTTGTTAAATGCCTCTAGTTTGTTAGTTCCTATATCCTTTAGACCTCTAGGTAGTTCTAGGAGTGGATATCTCTGTTGCCCTCCTGTGTACTAGCTGGTGATATTGCAGAGCAAATGCTTGTGGGGGCATTCTGAAGGCAGTCATGTTCCATATGTGGTCAGAGGGGTCACAGTCCCATGCCCATGTCCTGATGTGGCCTGCATAAAATGGTACCAGGAGAGAGAGGATAAGTCTTGGATCTCTGTGCCCCTTTGAAGGCAGGGGGATGGAGATGGAGAAGAATAAAGTGGTAGAGAATAGGAGAGAGAGCTACAATGTAGTACTAATGTTATTGGTGCGATTGAGAGAGTTTTCTTGGACATTGCCCGCACAAGTGTAATCAGTCAGCTGGTGCTCTGCATAACAAACCAAACAGGACAGCTGACCTGATTGGTTCTTTTTTTTTTTTTTTTTT
>VXAV01007863.1:189643-234241 GCA_013399715.1 Alectura lathami | reverse complement strand
TTTTTTTTTCTTTTTATATCTTTAGGGGCAGACTAATAAACAAAATGAAACCTGTGAGGCAAGCTAATATGAAACTCATATTTTTATTCATGTTTTCGTTTCCTTCCATTCCTAAGAATTTCCATTTCTCAGTCATGCTCTTCAGCATGCCTTTACTTGTTTATCCTTTATTGATAGACTAAATTGTATCTCTTTGTTTTGCTTTTGCTGAGTCTTCTTACCTTCAAGCATAGCTTGCACATCATATGCTCAGTAATAAGTGGGCGGGAGAATGGAGCTGCCTCCCTGCACCCACTGTGGTGCTTCTGTGTGCCTCCTGTGTGCTCTCCCTCTCCTCTCTTCTTGTGGCACAGTGACAGCAAACATGGCTTGCCAAGGTGGTCAGCGTGAGCCTCTCATTCTTCTTTTTCGCAAAAGAACATCAACTTTGGTTGGCTTCACTGATGAAATCAGTGCATTGATGAGATCCCCTCTCAGTCTTCTCTTCTCCAGGCTGAACAGTGCCAGGTCTCTCAGCCTTCCCTCATAAGGGAGATGCTCCAGACCTCTAATCACCTTTGTAGCTCTCTGCTACAAAGTTCCCTGTCTTTCTTGAGCTGAGGAGCTGGACACTGTACACCAGATGCGTCCCACTGGAGTCATCTGGTTACACTTACCTGAGGGAGAGACTTGTGTTCTAGCCTTACATTATGGTGACACAGGCACGGAAGAATCTAGCTGCAGTTGAGTTTAATCTCTTAATCTCTATCTGGCAAAGTGACTGCAGTGTCTCTGTGTCTCCTCCCTTTGCCCTTTCCTCTTCCCTTTTCTCTACTTCCCCTGACTTTTGGTCTCTCAGGCTTGATTTAAGCAAAGTTTAAAAAAGGATAGAACTTTTAAATAGAATTAGTTTTGTGAGTTTCCATTGCAATGGTGGTGGAATAGAGAGTCCAAAATTAGTGTCCTGGCTGAGGAAAAACTGGGCAGACTTCAGCCAGGCTGTGCTGTATTCAGGAGCATGCAGATTGCCAGCTCTCCCCATATTCAGGCTGATCAGTCACCATGAACCTGACCCCAGAGCTGTCACACACTGTCTCTTACATGCAAAGCAGAGGGATTGATGTTACTTTGGGAGTGAGAAAGGCTTAAAGGGTGAAGGACACAAACTGTCAGAAAATTAGTCTTCCCTAGTTTGTGGGACAAGTTTTGTGCTTAGGTATAAAAAAAGGGATTTTGCCTTGCACAGACAACCGCTATATACTAGCAAACATAATGTGCCCATTGGAGTAATGCAGCTTATCTGCGTTTGTCCCTGTGGCGTGGACTGTCTGTGGAAATTATCCATTTTATGTTGCTCTGTCAGACAAGAAGCAGCCTAGCTTGCAGGTTTCTTGGCTGTGATAGTTTGCAGATGGAGTTCTGTGCGGCGCATTTTCTAAATTTCTCATATGAGAGTGGAGAGGAGATTGTGCAATTTTATACCTCAGTTCAGAGTCCGCTCTACATCTTCGTTGTGTTCCAATGACATTAATAACAGACTGTCTTGTTTTCTTACATTTCTGAATTTTCCTATTTGTTGTAATAAATGTGTGATTATGAAACCGTATTATATACTGCCTCTTCCAGAATCTTCCTGGAACAGATTTAGTTTGAAATGCTACAGAAACAACTTCTGTCCAAACACAGGCAGAATGACTGTGGATATGGAAAACCTCAGGGGCTTTGGCAGTCAGGTGACGCTGCAGCGAGTCATGTATGTGATTTTCATGTTAAACAATTTTATGTTTTCAGTTTGTAGCACTTCTTACTATTGTGAACAAATCTGCTATGTTACTTTGATCACTTTAAGCAATAAAAGAAGGTAATGTATGATTTTTGTCTCTGTGATAAGTAATGTAAACAAAACTATCTCAAAGAAGCATCATGAGCACTGCATGTCATGTTAACAAAAATCTTTGGTTTTAGCAGGAAATACCGTTTAGCAACATTATCTAGTTAAATCAATTCTTGTTATTCCGGCATTTATAATAAATTTAGTTTGTATTATACATGAAATATCTTAATACAACCTATTATATCTTACTAAATTCTCTAATATAGTGTGCATTACAGGCTTATTTTGAACAGTGACACAAATATTTGTTGTGAATATGCTCCTGGGGTGTCCTTCTGTTTTCTGTGTTTCCTATACAGTCCTCATCCTCAGTGTCTGAAGCAGTTTTCGGAGCTGGGAAGTTTCTCAGGAACAAGGATTAAGTTACCTCTGAGCCACAGGGGTCAAAGCGACGCATTCCTGACTGCTGGTCAGCATCAGGCTGTGTAAATGTCTGCACAGTGCCAGGACTTCATAGTGGACACACATTAAGTCACTGATACGAAGTTTTGATGCTAAATGTCAAATAAACCATCTGTGTTGTTAAAGGATGAGCTTAAGCTTAAAGGGAGTGATTTTGCCAAACCTCTTGTTAAAGCCTTTAAGCAAGTAGAAGTTGAGAGAGAATGGCAGAAGTTGTTACAGAGAGTGTACCACCTCTCTCTGTAAATGGCTTTCAGCCCGTGGATTGCTCACAGGGTTGGTTTGTTCCATATTTGCTGTTCCCAGTGAAGTGACTGGTCCATGAAAGTTTCCTGTTACGTCCCATTCCTGGCTTGGTTTTAAAATTCCCAGGAAGACTTGATAATCCTGGATGAACAAGCCTATCTGTAACAACGCAAGACTCAGGATGCTTATGGATGACAAATGAAGAGCTGAGATGAATAACATCCTGCTGATTTGGTATCAAGGCTGGCATTGAAAGCAGCCTGCTTTTTGGAGGGGTTACTGATTGCCTTGTGGAAATCAAAGAGCAGAAATCTGTGTGAATTTGTGGGAGAAGGCCTCAATAAAAGGTCAGCTGTCACACTGCAAATGTGTTGAAAAACAGCTAAAAGTCCAAGTGTTTCACATAGCTTGTCCTGTACCTCTGGTCTGCCTTCACAGTGTCCGAGGAGTACATAGAGAATACATTATAGATGTAGTTTAAGCTTTGTCCTGGGGTGCTGTGTGGGAGCTGTGTCCCACCCATGCGCGCTGCAGCTGTGTTTCTGTTCTCTACCAGCGTGGTATCAAGCCACAAAGGGCCATTTCCTATTGCTATTAGTGAGGCTGATACAAGGTTTTTGCTCTTCTCGCTTCTTGTTTTTGTTGCCGCAAGCTGCCCATAAACTTAATAAGAAACTGAGGACGCTTGCAAGCCACTTTGTTGAAAGGCAGCTATAAACAGCTCTGCCTGTGTAGTGGTTGGAGGGTATTTCTGCTAAAAATGCTGCTGGAGACGCAGTGTTTCTGTTGCGCTTTGTGATCCCCACAGAGAACGCATGCCCCCTTTGGCGTGACACGCTGCGAAGTTAACTGCAAGAGTGAGGCTCCCACCTTGTTTGTAGACTGGCTTTACAATGCAGGACACGTCCAGCTGCAGCGGAAAAGCTGCAGGCTGCTTAGCAAAGTCCCATGGTAGTCGTTACAGCCATGAAATGCTGATCTGACCCAGAACCTGTTTTTTCCAGAGACTGTCCAAGAAATAATGACTAGTTAGTGACTGATACTTGTTCATCATTTCCTTTCAGATGTTTTGAGGTTAAACATAATGCTGTGATTTGAAATTCATGCAGGAACCAGAAGTGTTGTTGCCATACAATCCTTCTGCTGGCTTCTTTAGCTGCAAACAGGCCTTGCTGCCAAGAGTTTTACCAGATCGAGCTTTCCCCAGTTTTCCTTTGAAGTGTGAATTGCATAATGGTCAAATGGGGTAAAACATGCACTCCCTTCCTTCTTTCCTGTGTCCCAGTCTTTCAGTTTAGGTCGCTCCTACTTGGCAAGAAGTCTGGGCCACAGATTATTGCGCTTGTTAGACTGCAGTGATGGAATTGTGAAAAGTACCATATGATTGACAGTCAGGAAAATGAATCCTACAGCACTGAAGTGAAGTCTCTCCAGTTTTCTTGGCAGGCTATTGATTTCAGCTGTGCTTTGCTTAAAAAACAGTTTCTCAGAGACTCGGAAACTGGTCATGGTTGGTCCTGAAAGCGGTGTTTCTGTGCGTGTTCTCTTGAGTCTCAGGTACCTGTGAGTCTCAGGTGCTTTCCTGTGGAGCTGCAGGGAGGGCCGGCACTGCCGCTGTTTTCATGTGCTGTCCGCCAGCAGTGCGGTGTTTTGAGGGAAACATTACTTGCATGGAGTATGAAGCGTAGAGAGAATAGTCCCTAGCTAGCTGTAGTAGTGATGTTTTTGGATTTGAAATACTAAGTGATCAGAGTTCACAGCTGTGAAATTCCTTAATTAAAAACAAATCTGCTGTGTTTATAAAAGTGTCTTAATGTGCTGTTATGGTTAAAAGACCACAGAAGAGAAGGCTTTGTTGAAATGTAAACACTTTGTGACTTATTAGTGCAGCGCACTGTCTGAATGCACTCATCTAATGACGCAGTCCTCCACGTTCAAGTGAATATAATTGTACCAAAGGGCTATTAGGCTCTAATTCAGTATTTAGGCTCCTAACTTTCCGCTCAAAGTTTATTGAATCCAGATTCTTTGATAACTCTTCCCCCACCGCTTCTTTTTCTTACATTTCTGTGAGCTTTTTTTATTTTTAGGGTAGATTCTTACAGTGACGGAAACTGATAACTTACTCTGTTTTGAAAGTCATCATGAAAGATTCATTTGCTGAGAGAGTGATGTCTGTGAATGGGATTTTCAGTGCAATCTTTTTCAGTAATACCTTAAGAAGAAGCAGCTCTGTCTGCAGTTGGGAAGGTTATGGGAATGAGAGGAAAATGGTTCCCCCAAAAGATAAATAAAAGGACTTTTGCTTATTTAGGTCAGAACATAAGTTTAAACTAGCTTCATCACTCACATGCAGGCAGTGCGCAGCGTAGAGGAGCTGTCGTAGTGGGCTCAGAGGTGCAGGCTGTGCCGAAATGGCTGCCTGACAGGTCATAAATACAAATACCACTGGGCTCCTGTGAAAACCTCACCTGCTGCTCTGGGCTCTTGGCTGCCCCAAACGATAATAAGGGGTAGACTTGTCTGGTATCCTCCTGGGGGAAGGTGCTGAGGTGAGCAGTCCTCCCAGAGCAAGAGCTCCTGAGACATGGGAGCACGGCACATACTGCTTAGATGGTTGAGCAGTGGCATCTGCAGGTCAAACAGTCTGATCACTGAAATCCTAGCAAACTACCTTAAATCTCATCAGGGATCAATGCCACATCAGATTGATTGTCTTCAGAGAGAACCACAGAAAGTTTGGATGGGTTTCAGAAGGAGAATAAGCTCAACTTTCTATTCAGAATTCGCCTGCTGAAATTTCTAATTGAGTTGTCTCTGGCAAAGTTTCAACGCTTGTGGGCATAACAGAGTGTTAATGTTATGCCCACAAACTAGATTCTAGTAGGGATTTGGAAGAATTTACTACAGAGATGGTAAAATGATTTTAGGACTCTATGATTCTAAAATGAAATGTGAACCAGCCATCTGAAAACTAGGCTGATGGATGCCTCTATTTTAGAATAGACTGTACAAATTATCCTGAGTTTTGGGATTCAGAGATTTCATTTGATACGTGTGTTAATTTTCTGAAGTTATGAGTTGCAATTTTTTGGGTGATTTGAACTAATATGAAAACACAAAGGTGTGCCAAATCCATAGTTCTCAGTTTTGGAAACTGCTGAATTGGTGCAGATCTTGTTGAAATCACACCCAAGCTAAAATGTTGCGTTTTACATGTGTGCAGGTTGTCACACAGATAGGCACTGCTCTCTGCCTGCTATTTGTCAGATGATATGTACAATTAAGCAGCCCAGGGCTAAATAATGTATTCTGCCTATGTGCACTGCATTACAGCCAGCCAAGGCTTGGTGGTGAGGCGCTGCGGCCGTGCAGAGGCGGCATTTTCAGGGAGCCGCTATCCAGCGCTGAACACCAGAGGGCACAAAGCCTCTAATAGTCATCTTGTCTCTCCTGCTCGTCAGTGCCAATCTTTAAGCAAGTCTAAGTACAGCCGGGCTTAGAAAAGCAAACACAAAACTCCACTGGAGAAGCAAAGAGAAAGTAAATGTGCTAGGAGTTTTAGAGGGCAGATGAAGAAGTGTCCCACGCTTGCAAGCATGCATACAGTTGTACTGTGAGAACTTGTCAATGACTTGTTTGAGGTGTGCACCTGTGTTTATTTCTAAATGCAAGGCCACGTGTTAGCAGTGTGCCACCACTGCATGTTTATGAGAGATGCTTTACGTGTGAGTGAGAACATGCTTGGATTAAGCATGTCATTCTGAACAGGCAACGATCAAAATTACTTCATAAAATGCATTTATTTCCATATGCTGTGCTCTTTAGAAAGATCATTTAGGAAATAGGAAAATTTGGAACCATTAAATTACCTGATCAGCTGATTCTCTCCATGTGTAAAATTGTTCTGTCACCGTGAGACTTGGTTGCGCACAGTGGCAGGGAAAAATTATTGGTACTAAATCTAAAGAATTTTCTGAGCCATGCCTAAAATTTTTGCCATGTCAGCCTCTACTGGCTCATAATGTACGTGAGAATTTTCAAGTGAGTGCTTGTGAGTTTTCAGTAGATTTTTCAAATGAATCAACTGCCAGACTGTGGTCTTGGAGTCATTACCTTGGGACCCTCCAGGTCTCACAGTGGGTGTTCTGTCTCCCTTTGTCAAGCTTTTGCTGGAGGAAAATATAATACCACTCTTTGAGTTGTGTGAGGCTGACAGCTTCACAGTGTTAGAATTAAATCTGGAAGAAATAGACTTCAGAGATGACTGCAATTTATCATGTGATACAATCTCAGTGTATTTTATTTTAAATTTGAGTCTAAAACCAGTGAATAAAGCTGTAATCATGCTGTCAGCACATATAACTACTTTCAAAATTAGACAGTGATCAGTCTAAGTGAATAAAATTTGCTTGCAATTTCAGGAATGCCATTAAACTTCTAATTTCTAGCAAGTGAGGCTGGTCCAGTGGTCCCAAGGCATATCTGTGACTTGAGAGCCCAGAATTAATCCCCAGGTGTGTGTCAGGCATTCATGTCTTGGTGCTTCAGGTGTTAAGGCCCTCAGGGAGGAGTAACTCTCATGAACTTGGGTAGAGTCCTGTATGCCTGAAAATATCCTGAAAGTGTTAGCAAAGGTGTTTATCATCAATCAGCATCTCTCAAGAAGAGGTGAAGCTGATCTGAGAAAGCTCTTTCCAGGCAAGAGGGAAATCCTTTACCAGCTTCTTGGGTGATGTTGGCTGGGTACATTTGGTGTTGCACTAGTGAAAAACCTAAACTGCTTTGGCCATCCTTCCAGTTGGCGACACTGGGTATGTGAGCCTGGATCCTAGTACAGCCGACAGAGAGCCTCTGCTTGTATCATCCATAACTGGTTGCTAGGGTTGATTTTTATTTTATTTATTTATTTATTTATTTTCTGGCATATGTGCATTTAGGATGCTGTAAGCCACAGCCTGCATGTCTGCTTTTTGGGGGAATGCCATCAGCTCCGGGTATGATGACAGGCTGCTGACAGATGATGGCAGAATAAAAACCAGAAATGGAGCCGCCTGTGGCTGCCCAGCTCTCAAGCAGAGTGACAAAATGTGTGTTTTCCTCCATGGCAGGCAGCAGCAGTAGCAGGAGAACTTGTGCTCTTGGCCTTTTTGCCTGGGGCAGGCCAGCTCAGAAATGGAGGGAAGAATATTCCCATTTGGGAACTCCCTGCAGGATGTATTGGTGTGGTGGTGGGGGCAACACTTCAGGCTGGCTCTGCGCTGGGTGGGCCTGGCACGGTGTCTGAGCAGCAGCAGAAGGCCTTGGACCTGCAAGGCAACATGTGCTCCCTGAGGAGGAGCTCCTTGCAGAAGGGTCCTGCAAACTGGCCGTGTGCCACAGGCTGCTGGCTGGGTCAAGCTTCTCTGAACCAAAATTAGCAGTCCCAGGTGATGAACCTGGCTGTGAGGAGGGGCAGGGGCCTGCTGAGAGTGATGGTGACCATCAGAAATGCCAGCAGGCCTCCCTTGGTATTAGCACCACTGTATGCTGGTTAATTTACTTCCCTCGGGGAGTCTGAGCTCAGTCACAGCATGAATTGTTGAGGTTTCTTCTATTCCTTTTTTTGCTCCCACCCCAAATCTTTTAAAATCTGTAGCAATACTGTTAGTAAAACTGGTGATTAGCCATGTCTTCCAGCTCTTTCTGAAGAGGTGTCTCAGGGCAGGATCGTTTGGACAGTGTGAGCAGAGACTGGAGTGTGTTGGTACAGCTGCAGAGAGTTATTTACACTATGCCTGCCTCTAGCCTATGCAAATAGCAGGAGAAGCAATTCCTTGCTTCTGTACAACCTGACTTCATTCATGTTTAACTGTGTGCACCTGTGCATTTATGGAACATAAACAGGCTCCACAGTAGAGTGGAAAATCAAGTAAGAAGCACAAAAGTACCTGTTCTGTTTCTGAGACCGCAAAGGCACCCAGGAGAGCATAGCATTTCAGCAAGCTGGAGAAATACATTTGGTGTGTGTTACTGGACATTTTTCAGGCATATTTAAAAACAAAAACACTCCCTTAGAAATAGTTGCTTTTGATCTCCATTACTTTCTAAGTAGTGCCTCTCTGCTTTTAAAGCAAGCTAAGATTCATTGTGCATTGGATAGTTGAAAATGTTGTGTGAGAACAGGAAAGTGACTGTAAGAAGTGTCTGTCCCTGAATTCAGTGATTCTTTTATGAGTGTATGTATCAAGGAGGCAATGGACAGTGAGAAGCATTTAACATTGATGTTAATCATCAGCAACACATCTCTGAATTTTAATGGGTGCTCTCTGAGCTTTAAAGAGCCTCCTGTTTTGTTCCCATAAAATGCTCTGGCCTTTCTGAATTCCAGCTCTGTTGTACCCGGTGAGGACAACTCCCTGCTCTCCTGAGCTCCTGAAGATATGGTCAGTTGTGTCAGGGGCTTATGGAGCTGCATCCACACTGCTTCAGGTTAGGGCAGTGATGTGAAGTCTGTAAATATCACGTTTGGTTTTCAATTCTTCTCATTTTTAGCACTTTAAAAATCAGACACCTGCCATTTCATACTTCTTGGTTTAAGAAAACCCACATTTTTTTTTTTTTTTTTTTTAGGTATGGTGTTCCAGAATTGAGCAGTTTCCAGCTTTCTGACCTTCTTTCTTGTCAACTTTCGGTCTTTGTTAGTTCAGCTAAAGCAGTGGCTACAAAATACTTGGGGCAGATGCTTCATTTCTTATACGTGCTTCATAGATGCATATTGGTAGGAATAGTAACTGTCGTGCAAACAGTACTACCATTTGTTGAAAAACTTCAGCATTTACTGAAAGAAAGGACTTTCAGATAGTAGTGTAACAAACTTAAGTGTTGGCTTTCTATAATGTGCCACAATTTGGGAGAAAATCGACTATACCCCTTAATGTACACAGCCATTCTAAATAAAGACCTGCTTCTCTGTAAGACAGATAAAACTCTGTTATTTCAGTGTACATCAGCGTATAAAATGCAGCTGCATTCACTACGATGCTTCTAGGCTTACCTGAAGATCAGAGTTTCATTTACTCTGTAAAAGCAGTGGGTATTCTGGTGGGGGAAGTGGGACAGTATTTTGTTATCTCTTTTGGCTTCTTGCCAGTGAATAGTACCACTGGAGCACTCACTGCTGTTTATATGATTTTCATTGACTTCAGTGGGCATTGGATCAGGCTGTGTAAGCACAATTTCCTCATTGTTAGCAGCTGTTCATTGCTTAGCATTACTTGAGCCACTATTCAGCTGGCCATCTGTGATCTGGGACTTCTCAGACTGCAAGAAAATCGTTAGCTGTTCCATTTTGGCAGGAGAATATTTTAACATCTCTTGGGGATGTATTTGTACAAGGAGTAATAATGTTTTTCCCCAATATCTTTTGCTTGTCACTTGCCCATCTGTGGTTCTAACACACAAAAGTTAAATAAATACAGTAATAGAATCTGTGCTTCATACATTCAAAGGCATGTTTTTCAGCAGGATGTTGAGAAATTAAATCCATTAGCAAGAGGCAGTCCATATTATCAGTATACATATTTGTTCATCAGTCTCTGACACTAGTCAGTCCACATAGAACCTAGTAAAAGTTTACAAAATGATAAAAATAGGTCCCGGTCCTGTAACAACTTAGCAATAATTGATGGTGAGCTATGACACCAAATCATGACTGAGTTTTGGATGTAGCTGGATCAAATAGTATAAGTGAATAGTAGAATGTGCATTACGTGAAGTGTGTGCATATGGCTAAAAGGAGCCATTTACTGGCAGAGATATTGTCTTCTAATAATTCTTCTTCAGAAAGAACCAACTGTGGAAGTCTGTACCAATAAATCGGCATTTCATCTAAACTGTTGGTTAGCCATTATGGCTAGATTCCTTCCAAGATGCACCTGTCCTCCTGCTTCCTGCAGGAGCTGCCTGCAAATTCCTGATGACAAATACTTCCCTTAACACTGAACCCCAGTTCTCAGAAGGGTTAAAGAAATGTAGTGAGAAACTGAAACAAGGAATGGAGGATTGTTTATGGAAGTCTGCCCCTTTCAAGGAAATAATACATTAGCCCAAGATAGCAAGTGATATATATGGTGAGCATACTAGAAGGGAAATTATCATTTTTGTTTAGGAATATTTTATCCATATTTATAATAATTCCTGGGCTAACAGCTGCTCCTCAGTTTGCTCATGCAGGAAAGCAAATGGCAGCAACCCCCAGTTTAGCTTGTGGTAAGTAGTCCTCTGTCCAATATGTGTTTCCATGCATGTTTCGCTAGATGCACACCTCTGGGGAAAATCTCAGCTTTCTCTAGTGTCTGAACACTGAGCTTCTTTCGCTTTCAGTTTTTCATCTAAAGCTAGAGAAATCAATTTCACTGTTGCTGTGGAAGTTTGACTACTCATTTCTATGAAGAGAAATACAGAAAAGAGGTTGAAGGGGAAAAAGGAGGCACAGTACTCTTTCCTTGACTTCCTTAAAACAGGATTTCACTTTGCCTGAATTTTCCAATTTCAGTTGGAAGAAAATTTGCAGTATCTCATCAAAGATTTCCAGGCTATGGGAACTTAACAAGCTTCATGCAGATCTCAAAAAGAGTTTTCTGGCTGCCAAAATAAATGTCTGACTTCATTATTCCCTGGGAGGAGAGCCTGCTGAGCTCTCCGGCTGCAGGAGGGAGGGTCTCTGCGCTGCACTAGGATCTTTGTTGACTCTGTGAGTCTGTCCACAAAGTTTTGGAGAGAGATGATATACAGGACGGTACCTTGCTCTGGGAACTGCCAAGAGAAGCACAAAGACTCCTTCCTATAAACAAGACGTGAGACACAAGTTCGCTCTTTCTCAGCCAGCTCACCAGCTCAGAGAGCTTTCCCTCCCTTAGGCGACAGGGAGGGCGGTGAGGGAATGTTCTTGCATCCTCCAAAGTGTGTGTTAAAAGAGTTTAAAATAATGAAATAACAGTTTTTGCCATAGTCAGGCTTTGTTTGCCAAATCATGAAGTCTACATAGTAAGTAAGCCTAATGAAAATTTAATGTCTTCTACATATTTAGCAGATGTCCGTAGATTTATCCACTATAGGAAGTTATATATCAAACTGTACAATTTAGAGCCTGTTTTGTGTACTCGGTGAATCCCAGACATGTTTAATATTTCTCCCTTTGAGCGCATAAATAACATTTAATAAACAACCTTTAACTTTAAACAAATATTTTCAGACATATGATGTCTGCTCAGATCTCGTGTTTAAAGAACACTTTTAAATACTGGACAGGAGTGCTTAAATCTAGCAATATGTCTTTAATTTACATGCAGTCAGTCTCTCTCTCAGCAGCATCATTTTCAGTGTCACAGCTAAGGATGCATTACTCGTGTTATGAACTGTTGTTTCAAAGGTGGGCAATTTTGCAATCATGATTTGCAGAGAATTTAAACTTGGCACATGAAGCTCCTGCCCAAGAGCCATTTTTTACCCTAAATGTATTTGGAGAAATAGTTTATTCTTCACGTTGTTATGGTGGAAAAACACTGCCACAGTGCTTTCATTCCTCTGATTTTTGTGCCTATAAGCACAGTGCTTTAAAACGCAAACTTGTGAGACATGCACTGGCGTATTAGACTACTTTTCAACTAGAAAACTTTTTTTTTTTTTTTTTTTTTTTTTTGTTCCGGCATTGCTGTGCTCCTGTAGGCTTTTTCATTTGGGTTCCCACCACCCAATTTATTTTCTAATGATCCATCGTTTTTAATGTTTCCTAATGAAAAGAGATCATACAATTGTCATTTAATATTGCTTGTCAGGTTTCTAGGGATCTCCAACTGCTATAAATGCAATCCTAATCCTCCTAGGTATTGATCATTTTCAGATTTTGTTGACTTAGATGGACTTCAGGTGCTCAGCTGCTGTTAATGTTTGCCTTTGTGTAGCATTGCTTGGTGTAAGGAGCCTGCTCAGAATAAGCGGGGATGAAGGAGAGGTGATTGACAGCTCATCCAGAGCCCACTCGACATACTGGAGATATAACACCAGCTTCAGTGAGTGTTCGACTGCAATTTCTTGATTACAGTCCTGTCTAGAGAATTTGCTGTTGCTCACCTCAGAATACAGATGTCTTCTTGAGCATTCCTCTGGTGTGCATAAAAGGACATTTTGAATATCAGTTGCTTATCATTTGTGTTTCTTAATGTGCGGGTTTTCTTCTGTGATCATATGAAAAGGGGTTCGTTAGCATTTAGATTAGATTACCTACAGAAAGAGCCTGCAATTCAAAGAGACAAAGATATACAGCTCCCATACAGAAGCACAATATCTCCCCAAAGCATCGATTTACCATCCTTTTCAGAATGCAACATACTGTGCATCTCTTATTGCTAATGAGGTTGTTAATAGAAGTCTAAACTTAAGTAACCAGAGGGTGTCGAGGCAGTCATACTTTACGTGTTCTGTTTGTGAGTGGTTAAGGCAAAATGTCTGTTCCGTGGTTAAAACTGCACTTCAGTTGCTCTTGAAAATGAGAACTGTTCTCAGTTTCATTTCATGCTATCCACTGCCTGCTTTCGTCGAAGCTTCATAGGTGATTAGGTAGGAAGAAGAGATTTTTTTAGCCCCCGAACTGCCTATTCCTTCAGGACAAAATTCAGGAAGCTAATAATTCTAGGTGGATCCCAGCTGTTGAGAAGTCCAGGTATAGCAGCGAAGTGTTACTAAGTGCTGTACTTCGCCTCTTTTTGTTGAAAACCCCAGAGGAGCTTTCCCAGAGAAGTCCTCTAGAGATGCATGAAGCAAGTGGTGCTCTAAAACAGTTTGAATTTGAGAGCACTTTATTGTCAGGTGCAAACTTGAACACCACATATGAGTGAAATGAGTTAGTAGGCTTTTGCCTAAGGAGTATTTGTAGATACCCTACTATTTGTTGTTCTGCTGGCTGGGTTCAAAATGAGGTGAAATTACTGCAGGAGGAGAAGGCAGCAGACCCTTTGAGTCCATGTCCAGTTCAAAACTTCAGCAGTGAGGTCAGGTACATAAGTTACAATGTTCCCACAACCAGTGCTGCTGGAGTGAAATCTGGGATTTCCTGGATTAGTTGTCAAATGAAAAAAAATGGCGCAGTGAGAATTCTAATGTGTTGTGTACTTTTTCAGTTCAATATTTTTAGCTTCTTTTCCTCTTTTTAAACTTGAGGCAATTAAAAATTCTGTCTTACAGCAAAACGTTGACATGTATAATAATGTGGAAATTAAGCATTTCAGCATTTCTGAAATGATTGTAGTTAGAAATATTGAAAGAAAACCTTACATTGTTTAAAACATTTTTTCCTGGTCAAACATTTTCATGAGATCTGACCTGAAATGGGAATGGCTCCCTGTTTGTTCCCCTCTTTACATTCCTCCCAGCATTGTAGGTTTTGGCTAATTTTAGCTATTTATGAAAAGAAAAATGTCCAAGGCTGGCTGTACTTTCCACTTACTTTTATAAACTTTGTCCTCACTGCCAAATGAAGGTTGGTCTCATAGGTTTCTCCCTGGTGTCTTCCACTCCTCAAATCTCTAGAAGTCAAGGAGCAGCATGTACGTGGAGGAGAGCAAAACTAGTTCAAACGAGAAACTAAATGTAAATGTGGACTAGTCGTGTGGGTTTTGTGCTTGTTGTGAAAGGGCTGGAATATTTCACCCCAGTTCTGGCTGGGTTCAGACATATCACAGAGTTGCCACAGCTGGAGGAGTTTTTACACATTAGCTGAGTTGCAGAAAGCAGTCAACTGATCTGGTAGCTTGGGGCAAGTATGAGGTGAGACAAATTTGTCTAAGCCTCTTTCGCTGAGGTTTATGCTAATGCGTTTCACCTCACTGCAGGCAGCTTAGCTTACATCCTGGTAATCAGAGAGGGGGATCTCCCTACGTGTGAAACACGCCACGGCCCTCAGGGGCGGTGTGGGTAAAGGCCACTGCTGAGACCAGTTGGAGGGTTTTGAAATGAATTTTAGAAGGGTGTGTTCTTCACATGTGCATTTTCCTCCCACATTTCAGCTAGGTGTAAGTACAAATCAAGCCTGCCTGTAGCAGTGACAAGTAGTGCAGACCGAGGAGAAAGAATGAATAGAAATACTAATTTATTTTATGGTGTCAAGGATGCAAGCAGCATTTTCATCTCTTTGCAGGCAGCGATCACGTTTCTCCTACGTGCCCATAGCCTGTCTTGCTTACTGCAGGTCCTAGCTTGAGCCCTAGCAGCTGCAGAAGGCAGCGGGCTGTGCGTAAGGCATCTTGATCTGCTCCCAGCTGGCTGCTGCTGCTCTCCCAGCCCCCTCCAAATTACCAGGGCTGCCGCCTGACTCAGATGTGCTCAGCGTTACATCTGCGAGCGTCACCTCTGCGACTGTAGTACAGATAAAAATTTACCAATGATCTTGAGATGTTCCCTGGCCTGAAGTGTGGGGAGGCATGTGACAGCAGGATCCTGTGCTGTGCTACCAGCGAGACAAATAAACATGCTCACGGCCAAGCGGTTGTGTTGCCTCGTCAGACACGGCAAACTGACAACGTTGCTCAGATAGTCTTTCTTTCTGGACGTTTCAGAGAGCTGCTGGCTGGGAAGGGTTTTATGCAGAGACTTTCTCAATGTTTCACTAGTCTCTGTGGAGGTTTCCCTTTGCAGATGGAAGGGGAGGAGGAGGCTGGGACAAAAGGCTGGGACAAATTGTGCACTGCCAGGTCAAACTGTGAAAAAACAAAAGGAGGCCTAATTTCAGATCTGCAACTTTTTCCCTGGCAAATGTGTCTGGCTATGGATTGTCGGCAGGCTGCGTGCAAAGGGGTCAGGCTTTGCCCCTGCAGGGTGGGAATGCAGCCCTGCCTCTGCTGTCATGGGGCTCTTCTCAAAGAGTTTCTGCTGTTGGCATGCTGTTTTCTCCTGGTCTGTTTCTACTGGGAGGAGGGAGGGGGCTGAAGAAGGTTAAAAGGTGCCCCCCTTTATCATATCAAGAAGGTGACTATGAAGGGCAATCTGAATGTAGCTATGGCATACTCCTTCACTGGAGGGGATGAATAAGGGATGTGTGCAGGAAACAGAGGGTGTAAAATCATGTGTCCTTGATGATAAGTCACATTCAAAGACCTGATCATCTGAACGCAGGTAGGAGAGGAGCTAGCAGAGAAAAATCAGAGAAAGGGAGTAGGTTTGATGGTGTGGCATTGCTAGCTGCCTGCTTCTGGGGCTCCTGCAGCTTTGTGGCTAAAGAAGCCCCTGGGAGTCCTTGGATCCAAGTGCAGTGGGGATCCAAGACCTCCTTTAACACCAGGCTGTGGGGCCTTAATCCCTTTTTGTGCAGGATTGGTTTCGTTCTCCTGGCTGGTGATGCCATTCCTAAAGTAATTCAAGTAAATGAATACAGTATGTTTGGTGAGTATATTACTGTAATTAAGACTCCCAGTTGGGTTTCTCATTTAAGCAGCACGATGGTCTAGAGAATTAAAATAAGAATTGGGAACTCTTCTGTCCTAACCTTGCTCTGTAGAGTGATTTGTGCTGCAAGCAGGCCCTGTTCACTCTGACCGACACCTCCAGGCTTGGGTGCCTGAAGATAGATGCTTGGATTTGCATTTAAGCTCTCACATGAATGTTGTTTACTTTGTAGAGGTGCAGCTCCCTGAGAAGGAAATGAGTTTGTAGGCATTTGACCTCTCTGGAAAGTGAGCCAAGCTTTAGGCACCCAAGCAGTAACGTTAGCCTTCTGGGGGCACAGTTCATGCATGTGAAAGTGGCGATAGGCGCTTTGCTGCATCACAGGAGTAGGATGAGGCTGAGTTGCTGAAGCTAGCACTGAAGTGACATTTTGGAAGTAACAAAGCTTTTGGTGCATATGTGCCTGATGGCAGTGTTCGCAGAGGTGGGGGGAGCATAAATTTTTAATGGGGAAAGAATGGAGAAAGGAGTGAAAGCAGGAAAAACAACCATAATTCTGATTTTCCTGACTTAATTGTATGTTTAAATCTCAGCCTTAATAAGGGTCTAAATCTCCATCAATTAATAAGGCCTTTTCCTTTTATTTTTCTTGTGCAATATGGTGGATAATGAATAGGTAAGTGTGATTTATAAGGGGGTAAAATCCACCAACAGGTTTTGCTGAATTAAGCAATTGAGTGGCATTCCTGTGGAGTGGTTTTACAGTGTCACTTGAACCCCATGGTTAAGCAGTCTCTAGGTAACTGGAGGCAGGTCTGTTTTCCATAATATATTGACTCAGCCTGGAATTAAAACACACACATAAAAACCCTCAAACCTTGCTGTATCCATTGCTGCAAAAATAATGGAGTCTGTTTAAAACCTTGTGCTTTTCATCCATGTCAAGCAATTTTTAAATGGCTTGGTATATTGAGAAAAGGGAGATTTGCTTGGCAAGTTGTCCCAGATCTTATTTGCCTCCTGATATAAGGCATTTGCGAGAGAAAATATATGCTCTGCTAGAAGTGCAGAATTCAGAACAAGATGCGAATTTTGTTTGGCTCCGAAACAGAGCTTTGGGGGAAGCGAGCAATGAAGGATGCACAGTACATAATGAACATGAAGCCTTCCATCTAGGGAGGAGAAGTAAACCTCATTGTGAGAGGACAGAAAGATGGTGGGAGGCTGATGAAAGTGGGTGCAGGCTGGGAAATGTGAGGGAGTCATTATGGGAGAGAGTGAAGAAGTTGCTGGAGGGTCTGGGAGGTATTTAGAGTTTGGTGGTCAGTTCGGTGAAGCCCCTGCAAAGGGCTGGAAGGAAGTCAGAGATGGCAGCAAAGCACAGAGGAAGCCCAACTAGAAACAAACTGAAAACTTTTCCTCAAAGCAGTGCCAGATGCTTCTGGCAGTTTTGCTGGCTTGTGAGTGCTGGGAGTTCATGACACTGTTTGCAGCATCTGTATTATTCCTTGGATGCTGCTTAGAAGAGGAAAACGATGCCAGGCTGAATGACTGTTTATCCTAGACTGTTTAAAGGGGAGTTTACCACCTTTTGCCATAACAGCCAGGATGGGAAAATTAGAGAAAACTGCCTTCAAAAATCAATTTTGGACTCCATTAGAGATGCAAGAGGCACAGGCTGTGTATATGCAGTAGTTAAAATGAAAAGGAAGCGCAAGCGTGTTTTTACTTCTAATTCAGTCACTTCTAACTGTAGGCAGGTTGACGACATGTTGGATAGCTGCATTTCCAATACGGAGGGAGCTGACACCATGTCTGTTGTGCCATCTGTTTACCAGCTATCAGTGTACTGGAGAGGAGTTTCAGTGAGGAGTGGGAAAACAGCCAGGGCTCACAGTTGTGTTTAACTGCTTGAATGCCAGCAATTAATTTAACTGCTTGAATGCCAGTGAAGTCAGCGTATTGGCAAGCCTTCAGTTTTCAGAGCTAAAACTACTGCATGTAGATTATCCTTTTCAGTTAGCACAGCTTTTCTGGCCAGGGTGCTTTTCCCTGCCACAGCAGTGGAGGAAGCCTGGCCCTTTCTTACCACGCTGCAGCAGGACACTTTCCCTACCTGTCTTGTTGAACTGTTCTGTTCCAGGGGAAGAAAAGAAACCCCGTAACCCTGTTACCAGCAGTACCAGACTGAAAGCTATAGAAAAAAGGGTTGTTTTTCTATAGCTGTTGTCCATTTCCCCCATACAAAGCTTTTGTCTGCATGGCATGCTGCTGTTATAGCAGTGCTGGAATGTCAGATCCTTGATGAGTTAGTGGTGTAAAATTACCAAATAAATGGTAACTAAAAGCTCAAAAGAAGCTAATGGTAACGGTTCAGATGATCTTTCTATTCCTCCTTGGTTTGCAGTTTCACTTTCAGATTGTGACAAGCACGCAAGCAAGCTTCAGTAAGCTCCTGAAGTCACTTTTGGACCACTTCTGTTTTGGTTTCCTCTCTCAGCTTTTTCCACTCCAAAGCTGACAAAACCTGGTGGCTGGTAACAGGCTTGAGTGAAAACTGCGGGCTCTCCACATCCCTAGAGATGAGAGGTCTCTGTATCAAAGCTGCAGAGCAGGAGGAGGTACAGAACGTGAATTTTCTAAGTAAAAATTCTGACTCCGTAGGAGGACTAGCAGAATTAGCTTCAAGCTGATAAGAATTTTAAGCCCAGGAGGATGGTACTGACTACCTTTGCTTTCTGAATACTTAATTTCCTTATTAAGTCAGTGCAGCTCAATTATTTTTGCCTGTGTCTCAGAGTGTCAAAACTTGTGCAAACTGACAAAGTGAAACTTGGAGGAAAATTTTAATCTCTTGCAGAACTTTTTATATGTGGAAAATCCTTGTCAATTTCAGTTGCAGTTAGCTTTGCTTGCTTTGAACACCATCTTTGTCAGGTGTGAGGCAATGCCTTTCGCTTTCCTCTAGTCTAAATTTCGCTAATGTTTGTTTACCCTGGCTTGTAGACAGATTCATGCTGCAGATCAACTCTACTGATGCATCAGGTCCAGCTAATTTCAGACACCTGCAGTTCTTCCTCCTCTGCATACCTGGATCAGTGAGCAGGACCCATCTGTCCTGCAATATCTGTGGGGCAGATATGCGCTTGTTCTGCAAGAAAGCCATGCAGTGGCAGTCAGTGAGATACTGAGCCCCAGTTAATAGACCTGTCTGAGAGGCAGGGTGTATGGTTTTTGCTTGAAATTACAATAACAGAGCCAAACATCTTCTAGTGAGCTCAGGACTGAGCAGAATGAAGTGATGTTTGTGTGCAGGATAAACTGAACTGCAAGTGATGGCTGCATGGTATCACTGATTGTAATAGTGCACTGAGACCAGACATCTTAAAAAAAAAAAAAAAAAATAATAAAGTGGGTAGCTGTTCCTGAGGCTCTGCCATTCTGGGAAGATAACCCAAGCAGACTTGCATGTTCTGTGGTCTTTTTTTCTTTTCCTTGGACAACTGTAACTCCCCCCTGAGAGAGGCTCTTTTAAATACTGGAGCCCTTTGATCTCGCAGGCACATGGCTGTCTTCTGGCACTGTGTTAACTCTCAAATGCTTGCAGAGCAGAGGCTCTTCTTCATGACGATCTGTTTCCTTCTTGCTTGTGTCTCCTGAAGGTGCTAGTAGACTAGTATCTATGAAGTGAACACCCCTAGGACATATGCTGGTTGTCACAAAGAATGCTTGTCTTGCAGATGAACATTAAACAAAGCATGGCATTCACACAGAAGAGCTCCTACTCCTTCCTGACAGTTTTCGTGGAGTCCTTCTTCAAAAAGACAGTAATATTTACTGGGCTTTGAGATTCGTGTCTAAAAACAGTAGCTGAGAGCACTTGTCCTGCTCCCAAGGCACGTTTGGTTTTACTGCCAGGCTGTGCTTTGTTGTGGAGTTTGCATAGCTAGACCCTCAGTACCAGTCTGCAAGATGGCCTATGTTATTTATTTATTCTTATTTTGCCTAGAAAGTTGTGAAGGAAAAAGAAAAACCTGACTGTAGTCCTTAAAGAAGGACAGTTTGCTCTGTGCTATATGCCAGTTCTGCAGGGCATGTAGAGTTTGAGTGCATCTCCTGTTAGTGCAGCTCAAGTAGTTGGAATCTATGTTGGAGGCTGTTGTTCTTGCCAGCACAGAAGCTTGTAACTTCTGCTGCAGGCCTTTGGCTTTGGTTCCTGGCCAGCCTGCAACAATCAAGGAAGATCTTCCTGCAAAAAGCCATATTGTTGCTGTAGGACATGGGGTTGCCACACAACACACCTCAGTGCTGAGCCACGGGAGTGCATGAGTTGAGAACTCAACCACAAGAAGCTTTAAAAAACCCCTCTTGAGTGGTTATAGACTGAGTGTTATAGAGGAGGATGGTTTTCTTTCTTCCTCTGACAGCTACGTATACTTTTGAATATAGAATTACACTTGATTGTGCAAAAGACCTGAAACCAATTCCTGCAAAGTAGCGAGTCTTTGACTGATGGGAGAGGAAATGAATCTCAGCACCCACGTGGCTTTCATCACCGGCCACTTTTGCGCATCTTATTTATACATGTGCTTCTCCATCTTCTCAGCTCCCTTCTTGTGCCAAGCATGTCTTCAGAGTAGCCTTCCAGCGTGGCATGCACCTGTGCTGGCAATGACACATGGCAGTGGCAGGAGATCTGTGTAGCCACTGGGCCCTCCTCAATTGACTCCACTGTCATGACCTGTTGTTTCCAGGGGCCCTCTGATGTGCTGCAGAAGCAGCAGACAAGGGATGTTGCAGGGAGGTAGGAGTGCCCATGCGGCAGAGGGGAGCTGGGCAGGGGCATGGGCTGTGGGTCTGACACAAACTGTGCCTTGCTCTCTTCCCTGCCCCCCTCCTTGCCATTTCATTGCTGTGGTGTGGTTTGATTCATGAGCTTTTTCTCCACTTGCTGCTGAGCTGGGTGACTCAGAGCACAGGCTCTATAAAGATTTCGTTAATAGAGATTAATGTCAGCACGCACCTTTTGTTTGTATGTGGTTCTTCTTTCCCACTCGCCATCTCCCCTCCCTAGACTCCCCACCTTGTAGCTGTTAGAATAGCAAGCATCACATAGGAGAGACATAGCTGTGTCCTTGCCCCTTCCCTTGTTGCCATGAAAGTGGGCAGGTTTCCAGAGATGTAGTTCAAGTGCCACCAGCTAACTCCAATTAAATGTGAAGTGCAGACTAGACGTAAGCTGAAACCTCCTCCATTATGAGCAGGGCTGCTGCTAACGTCAGGGCTCATGCTAAAGATCTGTGATAATGTTATAATGTTCAGCCCCACAGGAGAGAAAAAAAATACTGCGGTTTGGGAAAGGCGGCCCTGGGGGCTTGTCCTGTGTTCAAAAGGGTGGGGGTAGGGTAGCAAACGTGTCAGGTTCAGCTAAACCAAAGGCTGCAGATTGCAGCACCCTGCAGTGTAAAAATGCCACTCAGCAACTTTGAGTGTTGTAAGAGGAGATCTGAAGGGACCTGATGATACTGTGCGCTGGGGCGGCCTCACCTCGAGCACTGGGTGCAGGTGTGCGTGTTACTGTATAAGGACAAAAAGCTATTAGAGAGCCTCCAAAGGAGGGCTATGAAGATGGGGAAGGGTCTGGAGGGCAAGGCGTGTGAGGAGCGGCTGCGGTCCCTTGGTTTGTTCAGCGCAGAGGAAGCTGAGGGCTGGATTGCATTGATGACAACTTTCTCTTTCAAGTGGTAGAGGAACCCGCAAGGAAAGGTTCTGTGCTGGACCTTGTCCTCATGAACAAGGAGGGGCTGATGAGTGGTGTGAAGCTCAAGGGTAGCCTTGGCTGTAGTGATCATGAAATGGTAGAGTTCAGGATCCTTAGGGAGTCAAAGAGGGTGCGCAGCAAGCTCTCTTCTCTGAACTTCAAGAGAGCAGACTTCGGCCTCTTCAGGGATCTGCTTAGCAGAGTGTCATGGGACAAAGCCCTGGAGGGAAGAGGAGCCCAGGAGAGCTGGTCAATATTCAAGGACCATTTCCTTCAAGTCCAGGAGCAGTGCATCCGAAGAGAGAGGAAGGCGGGCAAGAACGCCAGGAGGTCTCCGTGGGTGAACAAGGAGCTCCTGGACTTACTTGGCTGTAAAAAGAAAGTCTATAGGGAGTGGAAACAAGAACAGGCTGGCTGGCAGAAATACAAAGAAGTTGTCCGGGAAGCCAAGGATCAGGTTAGGAAAGCCAAAGCCCAGATAGTATTCAGTCTTGCCAGGGACATAAAGGGGAAGAAGAAGAATTTCTACAGGTACATCAATGATAAAAGGAAGGCTAGGGAAGATGTGGGTCCTCTCTGGAAGGAAACTGGAGACCTGGTCATGAGTGATATGGAGAAAGCTGAGCTGCTGAATGATGACTTTGCCTCAGTCTTCACAGGCAAGGGCTCTAGCCACACCGCCCAAGTTGCAGAAAGCAAAGGCAAAAGCTGGGAGAAGGAAGATCCACCCACTGTAAACAAAGATCAGATCTGAGACCATCTAAAGAATCTGAAGGTACACAAGTCCATGGGACCCAATGGGATCCATCCACAGGTCCTGAGGGAACTGGTGGATGAAGTTGTCAAGCCACTGTCCATCATAGTTGAAAGGTCATGGCAGTCTGGTGAAATTCCCACTGACTGGAAAAGGGGAAACACCACCCCCATTTTCAAAAAGGGAAAGGATCTGGCAAACTACAGGCCAATCAGTCTCACCTCTGTGCCTGGCAAAATCATGTAGCAGATCCTTCAGGAGAATCTGAAGGATAATAAGGCACATGGAAAATGAAGATGAGGTGATTGGTGGCAACCAGCATGGCTTCACCAAGGGCAAATCATGCCTGACAAACTTGGTGGCCTTTTATGATGGAGTAACAGCATCAGTGGATAAGGGAAGAGTAGCTGATGTCATCTACCTGGACTTGTGCAAAGTGTTTGACACTGTCCCACATGACATCCTGGTTGCTCAATTGGAAAAGCACATTTTGATGGATGGACCACTGGCTGGATAAGGAACTGGCTGGATGGTCGCACCCAGAGAGTTGTGGTCAATGGCTCAAGATCAAAATGGAGACCGGTGAAGAGTGGTGTCCCTCAGGGATCAGTACTGGGACCAGTGCTGTTCAACATCTTTGTTGGCGATGTGGACAGTGGAATCGAGTGCACCCTCAGCAAGCTGTGTGGTACTGTTGACATGCTGGAGGGAAGGGACCTGGACAGGCTGAAGAGGTGGGCCCATGCCAACCTCATGAAGTTCAACAAGGCCAAGTGTAAGGTCCTGCAATGCCAAGCTCAAATACAGGTTGGGAGGAGGATAGCTGGAGAGCAGCTCTGATGAGAAGGATTTGGGAGTGTCGGTTAATGAAAAACTCAACATGAGCCGACAATGTGCACTTGCAGCCCAGAACGCCAACGGCATCCTGGGCTGCATCAAGAGAAGTGTGAAGAGCAGAGCGAGGGAGGTGATCCTGCCCCTCTACTCTGTTCTCGTGAGACCCCATCTGGAGTCCTGCGTCCAGTTCTGGGGCGCCCAACACAAGAAGGACATCGAGCTGCTGGAGGGGGTCCAGAGGAGGGCCATAAAGATGATCAGAGGGCTGGAGCACCTCCGCTACGACGGCAGGCTGAGAGAGCTGGGGTTGTTCAGCCTGGAGAAGAGAAGGCTCTTGGGGGACCTGATAGCGGCCTTCCAGTACCTGAAGGGGGCCTGCAGAAGAGCTGGGAGGGACTCTTTAGAAGGGCACCCCAAACCATTCTATGATTCTACGATTTGGAGTGGTGCAGTGTGGAGCTGGGAGCTGGGCTCAGTGATCCTTGTGGATCCCTTCCAACTCAGGATATTCTGTAATTCTATGATTCTGGTTCCCTACTGAAATTGCCCACAGCACAGACTTCCACAGTCTTAGAGGGGAAAGAACTGTTGCAAGCAATTCATCACTACCCTGTTCCTTCAGTTTGCTGATGTTGGTTCCTGGGGTGGAGGAGACAATTTTTCAGTCTAGAGGAGGGAGGGGTTTTGGTTTTGTTTTCATTTGTTTCAAAGTGGCAAGAGAAAAAAGAAAGGGTTGTGTAGGTTTTGGAGCTGGTAAGGGCAGATGGAAAGTGATCTCTGTGTATGGTCACAGATGGCTGAATTTGTTAAATTTGTTTTATCAAACTCTAGCTAAAAGCCACTGTCACACTAAGGTGCTTTGGCAGTCTGTAGCCAAGATGTTTCTTGTCTTAATCCATCTCTGATGGTTCCTTCCTCGGCAGCAGAAGTATCATCACTCCTAGAGTCCTCTCAGCTATCTCAGCACCAGGGAGGTCTGGGAAGCACAGTGGGAGCTGCCAGTGCTGTCTTACTCTAAAGATGCTGCTCCAGGCCAGTGGTGAGGAGCTTTTAGATGAGCAGCAGAAGGAAGATTGTGCTCAGTCATTACGTTTGCTCGTTCTAAACTGCCAGTCCAACACTCACATTTAGCACTGGCATTTGTGTTAAAAAGAAAATAATGCAAAAATAGAAAACTATGTGGCTGTACCAAGTAAAACAAGAAACAGGATACTGCAGGAAGTAGGTGAGACGTTGTCCATGCTGTGAAGTACAGCCTGTTTTAACAACCAGTTGAGTGAGGTATTGCTACGTAGCAGTCCAAAAGAAGCAAGGCAAGAGTACTGCCACAGCAATACAGACTGTACTTCAGCAGTCTGATTAAAAAACAAAAAGGTCAAGCGAGAGAGCGGCTCAATAGGACTGTGTAGTTGATATTCAGAGATGTAAAGGAACCAGACCTGCTTGCAGTGCATCAGAGAGAAACTTAAGACAGAAATGCTAAAAATGAGTATTGGAGGCTGAATACTGCACATACAAACCAGTTGATAGGCATGAGTTCAGCAGGCTGCTTTGACTACTGAGTCCAAATAAGCACGTAAGGTAAGAATGCAAAACGGAGTGGGAAATATGTGGGTATATTTTCGTGTGGAGACACACAAGCCCACAAGCTGACTTGAAATTGTATCTTTTGGTGGCCTCTAAAAGGAGAGAGTAAGTAAACCTTAGGCAGATAAGTAACAGTAATGTATTTCAGCCTCTGAGAATGCTTTGAAATCACTACCAGAATGTTGCAAACTGGATAGCAGTCTTTTGTGCTAGAAAGGGATATTTAGCAAATCACCAACATTATGAGAAGGCCGTATTCATTCTCTAATAGATGGCAACAAACAGAATAGATTCTTGAATTTTTTGTCCCCTAAATGCAGGGTGAGGCAGTTAAAGTACAAGCATTTCTGATAAGTATTTATGTAGTTGCCTTGTTCTGATGCTTTATTTGAGTTGTAGGTGTTCCTTTCTTAGCGGTATCAAGTTCTGTAATATGGAGATGAAGAATTTGCTCTTTCAGTGTGAAAATTGAAAGGGTAGGAAAATGCAGAGAGAATAAATGCACAGAAGCCTGCTATTCCATTTTTGTTTCCATTGAACTTTTCAAATCAATTTGCAAACAAATATCCCAGCAATTCTTTGGTGGAACTTTTAGCCTCTTCTTCTGTAAAGCTACATGGATGTAATCACGGGGATGAGACACCACCTGCCTCCAGATTTGTCTGCACTAATATTTTAGCAGCTCCTGAAATTTCTTCTACAAAGCTCTTGATACTTGACTTTTCAGAAGACCTCCCTGAATTAGGAATTTCTAGTGGGAGGTTTTCTGTCCTATTCTTCAAAAAAAAAAGCTCTGGAAGCCCTTATGTTTATGTAGGTACACCTGTGAATATGATGGGAATGTGCTCTAAGTTAAATAACAAAACATACTCTAGGGACTCTTGAATGGAGTGAAAGGTGTGAAATGAAAGCTGACCAGATCTCTTCAATGTCTTTTTGTAGGATCACAGGGTAATTCAGATTGGAAGGGACTTCAGCAGGTCCAGCTTCCTGCTCAAAGCAGGGTCAGCTCTCAGATGAGCCTGGCAAGCTCAGGGCTCCATCCAGTGACTGCACAACCCCTCTAGGCAACCTGTTCCCATGTTGACATTGTCTCTCCAGCTATTTTGCCCAAAAGCAGATAGCGCAGTCAGTGCTTGCTTTAGAGAACTGGCTGGCTATGGCATTGGTAGAACCTGGGAACAGACTCGTTGAACCTACTGCTGGATGTTGGATGCCAGATCTTTCAGCTCTAAAACCCTATCTGTTCCATAGTCTTGTGGAGAAATACAATACCTGTTACTACAGTGGTAATTAGTAGTTTCAAATATTTCTGATTTTGGTCTTCTAAAGACATTCAAGTAGAGCTACAGACCCCTTTGTTGCAGTATTTGAAACAGACCTTCCAGGGCTTGCATTTTTGCACTCCTTCAAACTGGCCTAGAAATCCATGTGTTACCCACACCACGGTTTAAAACTACTTCTAGGAGTAGTTCTTTGTATGTATTTCTTTTCCTGATGGGTGACTCATTTATCTGTAAATACAGGGAAATATTTGTACTGTCATCCTTCAGTGTTAGAGCCAAGCGATCAGAGTGATACCTTAGTCCAATTTTTCGCTTAAGGCAAACACAAAGTTTTCTGATTCCTGTCTCAAATCTGTAATTTCCATTTTTGCTGCTGCATCTCTTTAGAAAGACGCTCAGAACTGATTTGCAAGCATCAAATGATGAAGAGTCCTCCAAATCTATTGGTTAGATTTTGTAGTGCAAAACTGTATTTGCTGTGAAAACTTTACTCAGATTGAGTTTTCAGTTCTGTAAACACAGTTGGTCTTTCCAAATAATTGTAAAGTGTTTCGATCTTTCATTATCTGGTAGGAGAAGCTGTTGCAGCAAGAGAATGAAACACTGCCAAATCTGTTATAGATTTTAGTGGGACATGCACAGAAGTGACACAAGCTTCTGTAGAAGAAGCAGAGGATGCACTGAAAGGAGTTAATGCTTGTAGCTTTGCATTTTTTCTACTTCTAAGTTTTTCTCTGGCTTTACAGTCTTTTTCACTTTATGGTTTATATGTTTTATTCCTCTCAGATGCTTACTGTATTTTTTATTTTTTATTTTTTTGAAAGGAAACAAAAACAGGAAACAAATGCTTGAAAAAAATCTTATTAATAGTGGATGTTAGGAAAAGAAAAATTGGATGATGTGGAATTCTTCAGGAGTGGTCTTCCTTACTGGGTATATCAGATGACACAGTCAATCCTAAAACTGGGATTATGTCCAGTGGTAGGAAACATTTGTCACAAACACAAACAGTGTCAGTACTTGTGGTGCCCTCCATTCTCATTGCTCAGTAGAATAAATTTGATTTTAATAAGGTTAGTTACAGCATTTATGCTGTATTATGAGGGTTACATACCATGACTACTTGGGTGTTGATAACAAAAAGGATTTTTGATCTTTAAAGATCTAGTACCACCGATTGAATCTCAAAGTTAAAAGTCAAATTCATACTAGATTTTGACCAACTATGCATTGAAATTCAGGTCTGGGACAAGAATTAAAAATCTGAAAATTTTTAGAATCTGAGAGTTTGACACAATGTAAAGTAATATATAAAATATATAATAGTCAATATAGGGGGTGGAATTCTCTAACATGGATCAAGGCTTAGATCCTTTTCCTAGTGCATTAGCTAATGCTTCTGTAAACTCTCTCATCCTTATGCGCTGTGCACAGGTGAGAGTACATTTTACAAAAGGTTATCTGTTCAGCTGTTACCAAAGCCTTTGGGTGGACACTTGGTCTCCAGAGCTGTCTTCTATCTTCTTGTAACTGTCAAGTTATTAAACAAACATCAGGTTCTTCAGAAATTCCATTTATGGTGTAATCTTTAATGTCCTAAAGGGATCTGAACCTGTGTAGATTTGCAGTTTGCCAGGTATTGAGTATCTAATGCCTCTGGAGCTGAGAGATTATTGGTAATTAGTAAGTGTCTTACAATAGCAGTCTGATTACATGCTGCCGGTGGGAATCAGTGGCTTTCTCCCAAGGAAGGTGAGTTTCTTTCATGATTTGTGTAGAGTGGCTTGTCGACAAAATAACCAGAGTACAACAGTTTTCTCAGTCTGGCTCATTCACTCCTTGATTAATTTATTCTTTGCTGCTTGAGAAGAGTTAGAACAAAGCTTTCATGAGTATTTTATTAGCTGTATAATATAGTTGCACTTTGGATTCAAGTATCTTAATTTTTTAACCATAAGCGCATGGAAAGTTTGAAATGACTTGGGAAACTTGTCAGTAAATTTCCCCAAACAGTAAACTTCTGTGACATCTGAACATTTCATTTGGAAATGAGAAAATATGAATGTATATGGCCGTGCATTGCATAAGAGCAGAAAGCAGGAAGGAAATCAATAAAAGCTGGTGGGGTCATTTATAAAAATCCAAACCATCTTGATGTGATTTTGAGTCTGGAGCAGATGTAGGTTTGGAATGTGTATAGTGAACTGCAAAAGTAGCTGCAAGTGGAACTTTTACTTTGGGGGACATTCGTGAGCTGCTTTATGATGCATAAACACCTACAATGCATTTTTCTTATTGTCTTATTTCTTTTTTCCTGTGTTTTCCTTTTTCCTCAGAAACACTAAGCTTTTTTTTTTTCTTTTTTTTTTCCATTTTTACTAGAGGCCTATTTGGAGGGTATGGGCAGTAGAAAGCCACTTGGAAGGGCTGATCTGAAGGGGCTACATTGTTGAAGAAAGATATATTCAAGTTTTCAGAGGCAGAAAGAGGCTGATTAAAGCACTCCTCTGTGTTTCTAAGGTACAAGTTTTATGTACTCTCAACATAAAAAGGGTTCTCAACAGAAATGGAGGGAACTAGTGCATGATAGTAGTCTTCCGTCTCTAAAGCATCAAATAGCTCAGTTTAACTTGCCTAATAAAAGTTGTAGAGTTTTTTTTTGATTTTAACAAAGATGAAAAATGGAGAACTCAGGATTACATCTCATTTTCCAAATATGTTTCAAAGAATGACATTTGGAGAACTGGTATCATCTCATCATGGCTTATATGCCTGACTGTGCTTGACTCAGATTTCGTTGTATAATTGCTGTCATCAGCAGAGGGGTTTTGGGCAGCATGAAGAAAACATTAGTCCTGATTAGGTAAATACCTATTTTTCTGTCATTTGTTGTACATATAGTGTTTGTTAGATATATATATATATATTTCTGGTATAAAATGACTACACAAGAAAATCTTCTGCAAGTCATAGGTATAGCTGAATATCTCAATATCCCAATGTTAGCACACAATTAATTCATTAGTATGCTTTGGCTCAAGAAAATGCAAATTCAGGAGTTTGAAATGCATCTTCTTCATTTTCATTTTGTAAGCCATGAAAACAAGTTTGCTAATGCTTTCAGAGTATTCACTGTATTTGTTATAGTCCAAAAATCAATTTTCTGGGTAGTTCTGTTTGAACAATATTCACAGAATCCAGCATTTGGCCCATTTAGATTTCTGTCTCCAGAAAGTATTTATGAACTACACTGATGTTTACAGACATCTTCTTTCAAAACAGCTCCAAACTACTCAGTTATTTGAGATTTGAGATACTCAGCATTAAGGATATAGGTATGAGTTGCTATTATCTTTCTGCTTTCCTGGAGTTTAATAGTTGCATTTGCACATAAAATTAAAACAAAAATAACTTTGATTCCTTGCTCACCTTTAGCAAAAGCCTTCAAAGTAATTGTGTCCCTTTTCTGTGTTGTATGATTGTGTAATTAGCTGGTGATATTCTCAATGTATAAAGCAGTACAGATATGCTGTTTCTAAATTGCTAGGAGTAGAAACTTATTTTGTGCCAGTGAAGCAGATTGGTTTCATTTCAAATATGAATGTATGTAAGGAGAAGATGTAATTGTGCACAATATTTCTACACAGTCACTTTCTGGACCACTGAATAATAAAAGCTATAAAATCAACGGAGCTGAATGGAGCTGACAGATGTTAGCAAAGATCACTTATATCTAACATAGGAGATGAGTGTGTGGAGTTTCAAAACTGCAGGTTCAGTTGCAGAAATGAAATACATTCAGTTGAGTTACAACAACAGGAGTAAATTTTAAACTGTTTACATATTTAAGAATTGTCTGTTTGTTTGTTCTAAGGTAGTGCAGAATAGGAGAATCTACTTAAAAAAATTCTACTTTAAAATTTTATGTCTCCTTTCATTTGCAAATACTTTCTGCAACAGTGATGTCTTTAATTTTATTTCTAAATATCTAGACTTGAAAATCTAGGGAATAAAAATCTTTCCTCGAGTTTCTAATCATTGTCAGTTCAAGTTAGTTATTCCATCTTTGTCTGTTTCCAGATGGTTTTGGTATCCTCTTTCCCCTTTCATCACTAACTAATTCTGACAGCTTAAGTATTGCCAATGTTAACTATATCTAGGCCATAAAAAGGGGCTTAGTCTTTTTGTGGGCAGGTTTTATCATTACTGCTGACGTCTGGTGGAAGCGTTAGATTACACTGCTTACAGTGAACAACTGGCAGATATTTCTTTTTGTCCTCTAGCCTGTGTTAGTTGTATCTGTCTTTTATTACTAATTTAAATACTCTGAAATCTTTTGGAAAGCTTTATAGGAGATAGGATAATTAGGCTTATCCTTTTAAATGCTTTCCCTGGGGGTAACAGAGTAAGGAAAACTAAGCAGAAGACCTCAGTCTGTGGTAACAATTTCATATGATGAATAGTTTTACAGATATTGGGGAAGCTGGCTGTAGTTTGTCTTGAAATATGCTGTTCTTTAGCCTCTGTCATACTGTTTGCTAAAGGTGCTCGTTCACAGCTGTTTACAGCATTCTGCAGGAAATTAATCATTGTTAAAAATTGTTACCGAATCGAGGGAGGAGTGCTATCCTCTCTCATTCCTTTTAATGACTGTGGCAGTAATATCCCCTATGAAGAAATCCTAAGCACATGATTTGGTGAACATACAGCCTGCAGCCGTACCAGAGTAAAATTTTACTGAAGGCTTGCCTCGTGTTACCTCTGTACTGCTAAACAACATGTCTCAGAGCTAGCTGTCTGGCACAGACCACCATGTCCATGTTAAGCAGCCCCAGGCCCTGCATCAGACGTGAGCCTGTGCTGTGGCCCACTGCTCCCAGGACATCAGGTTAGTGCCTGAGTGGTGGTATGGGGGAGGATCTGCTCTCAGGAACATTCTCCATTCAGGGAGCTAAGTCAATCCTAAGGAAGAGCTGTGACTGAGTTATTCTCAGCCCATCATCCATCTACCATGGGATCTACTCAAGATGAAACCTAGAAAATTTCAGTTTTTTCACTTCACTCTAGTGATTTCTGTGGCATGGAGGTGTTCTTCCCTCACTGCATAGTTGCAAAAAGGTGGAAAAGCATTGATTAAGGAAACCATCAGTGCTCAAATTCCACCCAGACTTCCCAATTTAATGACTTCCAAAAAAAATTACCCCAAATTCTATTCTGTAAGCTTCCATGGCATGTACTCAACAGAGTGCATATATTAAACAGTTCAAAATGAAATGCTTAAACCTTTGTCACACTTCAAAATAATTGGTATTATAGAAAAATGTTTGAAAAAGTGCTTTTTATCATGAAGGTAGTGCACATGGTGGGAGGAACTGCACTGTGGTTTGAGTAGAACACTGAGCACATACTGTTATGACTGAAATTTGCTTATTAAGTGTGCAGGTACACCTAGTAGGAAATCCAGTGCACTACATAGAAGAACAAAGAAGATGGGAGCGTTTTGGCGCTGGAGGGGTTACAAAACTCTTTATTTTCCAGCCTTACAGGAAAGCTGTTCTTAGAGGACAGCTTCTGTGTTTGGCCCAGAACAATGTAACACAGCATTTGATATCAAATCACAGCTTTTCACAGCATATGAGGAGCTAGTACAAGGGAGGATGGGTTGGTTAAATGCTAATGTATCTGTAGCTGATGAGCACATTAACATCACATGAGCTGTTTTACTACTAAACTGAATCTTAAAACAGGGCAAAAAAGTAAGGCATCTCTCTCTCTAATAATTCTTCTAATTCTGTAATAATTCTTCAAGTTATTGATTTACAGACTTGAACTAAATACAGTAAAATTGTCTCTTCTGTGTTACTATGCTTTCGGGATTTTTAGTGCTTTTCCAGTTTTCATTCTGAGAATTTAAAAGCTTAACTTCTTATTCCTAAAGATATTCTGGAATCATCTGAGTTCCGAATTCTACTACAAGGTTATGTTTATTTCCTTTGTTTTTATTGATTTTTTAAAAAAACTAATTATTTCTCATATGTTTCTTTTTTACTTGGATTAATATAGAAGCATTTATTTTAAATGCCTTTGTTGTGCCTCTCACATAAGAAAGGTTCCACATCTTTCCCCTCTCACCCTGCTGAGTACAAATCTAATCTTTTCAGACTGTCTGCCCCATGGCATGGGCAGCAAGATGTCAGCTTTCACATACGGAGTGTGAGAGAGCTGTATGCGCTCATGCTGTGCCTGGCTACCACCACCATACCATGGCCTTCAGGACAGCTTACTCACTGGCAGTGCAGCCCCACTAAGGCAGGCAAGACAAGACATACTGTAAGCAACTCCATTTCTATTACATTGCATTTCAAAAGCTCCTGGGAAAGGCACAAATTAAGGAAAAATATCTTGGATGCCATCTAGAGTAATCATAGAATCATAGAATGGCTTGGGTTGGAAGGGACCTCAGAGATCATCTAGTTCCAAACCCCCTGCCGTGGACAGGGCTGCCAGCCACTAGCTCACTAGATCAAACTGCCCAGGAACCCATCCAGCCTGGCCTTGAACACAGCCAGGGATGGGGCAGCCACAGCTCCTCTGGGCAGCCTGTGCCAGTGCCTCACCACTCTCTCAGTGAAGAATTTCTTCCTGATGTCCAACCTAAACCTCCCCTCTTGCAGTTTTAGCCCATTCCCCCTTGTCCTACCATTATCTACCTGGATATAATTCTTCCTTTCTCGTTACCCTGTCTAGAAAGTGGTGAAGTCTTCGGATGTTTTCTGATTTAGAGCACAGGTGGTGATTATAGTGCCATTAGGCTGAAGAGTTTAATGGAAAAATTCTCCCTCCCCATGTTTTTCCAAGAAGAAAAAAAAAAATTACTAAGAATGAAATATCTCCAGTAATTACTTGCTTATTCAGAAGAGATAGTAATTATTGAAATTGTAATAGGAAAGGATCTCTGAAGGTCATTTGGTCCAACCCCCATTCAGTAAGGCCCAACTCCAAAGCTAGGCTTATTCACAAAATAATTCTCTTTAAGTTATTGACTTATACACAATTACAGATTTTTCTGCTATTGGTAGTAGAGTTCCGGTACATCTGGAGGTTCTTCGGATCTTGTATCATTTGTAAATTGGGGGAATGATAATGCTGAAAATAGTATCAAAGCTGTAGATTTTTAAGTAGAAAGGTTATAGCCATAGGGCTCAAGAGTAGTGTTCTATTAAATCATGGAATCACAGAATTGCAGAATGGTTTGGGTTGGAAGGGACCTTAAAGACCACCTTAAAGATCACACTTCCCACTACACCAGGTTGCTCAGAGCCCCATCCAGCCTGGCCTTGAACACTTCCAGGCAGGGGTCATCCCCAACCCCTCTGGGCAACCTGTTCCAGTGTCTCACTCCCCTCACAGTAACGAATTTCTTCCTAATATTTAGGAAGAAATTAAACAAATAAACAAAAAGAATTGTGTCCATTTACTTACAATGTGGTTAATGCAGCATATTACTTGCCTACAGGATAAATGTAAGAAGAATACAAGTAACTGTACAATAGCAAAATTTTTGAAATGAAATGACTTCATCTGAAATAGATATCTATTATAGAAAATTTTCTGAAAGATTGACATGTAGAATTAATATCATTTTTAACATCTAAAAATATATCGCTCTTGGTTATGAAAGAGAATATTTCATTCTCCTCCAAATGTCTCTTTTCTTTTTCTTTACCAGACCTGCAGAAAATGTGATGGGGTAAAATGTTTTCCTCCCACAAGTCCATCAGTTAATAACCCTATTATTTTAATGATGTTGGCCACTGTGTAGGTTCAAGGGGGTCACCAAACTGAGACTTTGTCATGGGTTGCCAGGATAGAAGTTTGGGGCTCAGTCTGCGCATCTGGTTGGGGTGTCATCCTGCTTGGCCTCTGGCCTGGCCAACAACTTTAGGGTCCTACCGACAGGAAGAAGTGTTCCTGCTGGAAGCTGTCATTACTACCTGGTTTTTCATGTTGTTGGTTTTTCTAACTGTGAGGAAGAAAAGACACTTAATGTTAGTGGATTATGGAGGAGCAGAAGAATAGAAAGGTGAGGTCTTTATATGCATAGATGTACATGTACATATGTAAATATAAATTGCTAACAAAAGGGAAAAGACTTGGGCTTGAAAGCCAGGTGCATTGTCTCAGCCACAAAATTTACCTGTGGTCTGGGTAAATCACATAATCTTGGCTGTCTTGAAGCCCCATCTGTAAAATGTGACAAGCATGTCCTGCCTTACTAGAACCTGGTGTGAGTAAAGCTCATTCACGTGATGGATTTAAGCGCTGAAAATGCATTGATGAGGATTACACAAATCCATGTAGAGAGAGTCCCATTGCTTTCGAGAGTGCTAGCTCTATATTCTAAACCTCTGTGGAAAAGGAAAACTGGTTGAAGGAGTTTCCTTACTGCAAATGGAAAATCATTTACTGGATGATGGAAGAAGCTTAGAGGAAATAATTGAAACTTGTGACTTGTTAGGCTTTCCAGTAGATGGTTTTCTTTAAAGTACTGCAAGCACACTCTTCCCTTCTCTTGCAATTCTGAAATAATGGCACAGGACTAGATGACAGAAGAAGGAAATACATTTTCCTGCAGCAAGGCTTCTGTAGTTACAGCATTGGGTATTTCACAGCCTGTAATTTCCAAAATGTGTGGCAAACCATTGATGCTTTTTTCCTTTTAAATCCCAGGAATCTGTTATCCATCCCTTGGGAAATTTTTTGTCAGTGCAAAGCTCAGAATAGGCTTGAGCCCTCTGAGTCTCTCTGAAAACAGGAGAGTTTCCTTTTAGTGAATGCTAGGGCTCTGTGCTGTTCTGTACTGCCATATGTGAAAGCTGGCTGTGAGGCTGGTAATACGATACTCATGTAAGGATACGCAGTTACTGGTGCAGGGGAGAAAAACAAAGTCAGCGGTCCTGTCACGTCTCCAGAAGGTCAGCTTTATTTACAGCAACAGCAGCAGGCTTCTTCAGCTGACTTAGGTTAACTACCTTTTCAGTCCTTTTCTGAGAGAATAGGACTATTTAAAACTTCAGTAGATATCTGCATTCAAAGAAGACAACGAACTTTTTATTGCATAACTTAAAGATATCACTGATCTTTCTCCCTCCCCCACACCGACAGAACTGTCAAATTGAAAACATTTGCAGTGTGGAGCACAAGCCTACTCCTTTCAAACCTCGTCAAAATTAACTTAAGAACACTTCTAGAGGGAGAGAATTGCTGTAGAGAAACAGCTGCAGCATGCTTGCTCCTGCTTTCTTCTGGGGGACTCATGAAACTGTCCAAGTGTAGATCTCTGGAAGACAGTAATTAGTTAAAACTAAAACTGAGCATAGCTGATTGTGAAATAACTCTTGGTTGGGCTATGCTATGTGGTCAGTAGACAGAGCTAAGCAGGTTTGACAGGGAGGTTGCTTTACTGCGTGTGTGGAGCCTTGGAGTCTTCATGGTATGTGTGTCCTCAAAGAAGAGCCAAGTTAGAACAAAACTCTAAGCCATGGAGAACAGAACTGTTGAAAGAGAATTGTTCAGTTATGTTGGTCAGTATGTTGCATGTTCATGATTCACTTCCTCGTGCAAGTTCCTAAGAAGTTCTTAGGCAAGGGTTAAGGGGAACCTCAGGGACCGAGGAAAGAAATGAGGAGAGAGAGTGTTAATCTAAATTAAACTACAAAAGGGAGAATATTCTGGTCTTACTGCACCTCAATTTAGGCACCAGCCTGTGGCCTAACCTCCAGGGTTTGGGCTTAGAAGTGGATGGCAGCGTGAGTTTGGATGGGGATATATAGAAACAGTCATTTGTCATAAAAGAGTCCCAGAATCACAGAATTTCAGGTGTTGGAAGGGACCTCAGGAGATCATCTAGTCCAATCTCCTGCAAAAGCAGGTTCCTGACAGCAGGTCATACAAGAAGGTGTCTAGGCAGGTCTTGAATACTTCCAGAGGAGGAGACTCCACAGCCTCTCTGAGCAGCCTATTCCAGTGCTCTGATACCCTCACAATAAAAAGTTTTTTCTTAGAATTGTACGGAACCTCCTGTGTCCCAGATTTTGCCCATTGCCCTGTATTCTGTCAGTGGGCACCACTGAAAAGAGCCCGGCCTCATCCATTCAGCTCCTGCCTTTCAGATATTTATATACATTGATTAGATCCCTCTTAGTCTCCTCTTCTCCATACTGAAGAGCCCCAATTCTCTCAGCCTTTCCTAGTAGGGAAGATGTTCCAGACCCCTGATCATCTTTGTGGCCCTGCGCTGGACTCTCTCCAGAAGATCCCTGTCTTTCTTGTGCTGGGGAGCCCAGAACTGCACACAGTGCTCCAGATGCGGTCTCACCTGTGCAGAGTAGAGGGGGAGGATCACCTCCCTCGACCTGCTGGCCACACTCTTGTTGATGCACCCCAGAATCCCATTGGCCTTCTTGGCCTCAAGGACATACATGGCCAACCTGTTGTCCACCAGGACACCCAGGTCCTTCTCCTCAGAGCTCCTTTCCAGCAGGCCATCCCCCAGCCTGTACTGGTGCATGCGGTTGTTCCTCCCCAGGTGCAGGACTCTACACCTGCCCTTGTTGAACCTCATCAGGTTCCTCTCTGCCCAGCTCTCCAGCCTGTCCAGGTCTCGCTGAATGGCAGCACAGCCTTCCGGGCTGTCAGCCACTCCTCCCAGCTTTGTACCATCAGCAAACTTGCTAAGGGTGGACTCTACCCCTACATCAAGGTCATTGATGAAGATGTTGAACAGGACCGGACCCAGCACCGACCCCTGAGGAACACCGCTAGTGACAGGCCTCCAGCTAGATTCCGTGCCAGAGATTGCAACCCTCTGGGGTCTGTCAGTCAGCCAGTTCTCAACCCACCTCACCGGGCCTCCATCTATCCCATACCTTCTAAACTTTGCTACAAGGATGTAATGAGAGACAGTGTCAAAAGCCTTGCTGAAGTCAAGATAGATAACATCCACTGCTCTCCCCTCATCTACTCAGCTGGTGATGGCTTCGTAGAAGGCTACCAGGTTGGTCAAGCACAATTTCCCCCTAATGAACCCATGCTGACTACCCCTGATAAGCTTCATTTCTTCCAATTGCTTGGAGACGTTCTCAAGAATAAGCTGTTCCATCACCTTTCCAGGGACAGAGATGAGGCTGACTGGCCTGTAGTTGCCTGGATCCTCCTTCTTGCCCTTTTTGAAGACCGAGGTGACACTGACTGTCTTCCAGTCTTCAGGCACCTCTCCCATTTTCCAAGACCTCTCAAAGATGATAGCAAGAAACATAGCTAGCAATTCCACCAGTTCCTTCAGCATCCGTGGGTGCATCCCATTATGGTTCGTGGATTTATGAAGACTGGTTTTGTTTAGACTCTCTCTGATCCTTTCCACCTCAACCAAGGGAAAGTCATGCCCGCCTCTTCTTTTTTTTTTATTTCTCTTTGAATTAGGTTGTGATACCTTGGAGACATAATCTTCACTTCTGGTAGTTGCAGTGTATCTAGGACTTATTTTCTTTAGTAGTACCTGCTGGATAATCATCTATGAACTTAAGGCATATTCATATGGCTGGAAGCTCCATGAAAATGTTAAACTCAGCCAACAACTGAGAGTATAGTGCCACTTTTCTGTAGTTTTCAAAGCCTCGCTTATGGTGAGTGGAGGCTTGCCCAAGACGCATTTCTAACTGTATGTGAAGCGGGGAGAAACAGTTCCGATTTCTCGTTTACACTTTTCTCTTTCCCCTGTTGTTCTACATTTGTCCAGACAAGTGGGGAACCATTGGCAGGGGCGAGGGGTGTAGGAGTCCTGCATGAAAAGTTTGGCAGCCAGCTGGACAGTCATTCATTTCATTTCGTTACAGGTTACATGTTCAAGGACACTGTCTACAGCTCAGCAGTGACCTGGAACAAATTCTCCAGCATGAAGGGAAAAGAATGCTGCCCGAATGCCTTCCTAATGAGAGCAAAACAGAGGGAACCTGAGATAAATTCAGAACCTGAACTACAAACAGGAGATCCAATGGGGAAAGTGAAGCAATGGGAGCTTGGCAAGAGGTGACAGAAACACTTCCCCAGTGCATTTGCTACACAAAACTGTTGAAATTTCGATCCCTTTCTGGTGATAATGCCGCAGCCGTTGTAATGATGGTTGCTGCAGATAATGTGGCAGCTGTAATGAAATATAACCCAGGCAGTGAACCAGAGAGAGCTCCAGACTTGCTGGAGACTAGCAGAGAAAGCACCAGAAATGACTGAGAGGATAAGTGGAATTATGTGGTATATTAAGACACAAGAATCACCAATAAATGTTGAAATAGTTGGGGTTGTATCAGTCAATCAGCATTTTTGGGGAGGTAAATGATGATCTTTTCTGCTAAGGTACAAGACTGATGCTTGTAGACATGCTTCTCACCTCTGCCAGCAGGTCTCCCTGGCACCGTAGACAAGGTTCTTTGGCCTTTGTCCACTGCTATCCCAGCAATGTCAGAGTTCTGTGCACCCAGAATGTATTTTTTATCACCACGTCACTGTTAGATAGGAAACAGGATGCACCACTGCACAGAAAAATTGTAGGAAACTGGCTGGAAGCTTTAGTATCTTAGTTAGATGTGAGTCTTAGGATTGTTTGTGCTTCAGTCATTCTTAGTATGTACAAAATGAAGGGAACATGCTCCAGCATGTTAGAAGGTGATAGAGAATTTTACTGAATTAATATCTATATACAGAAATGGCAGAACTGACCAAGTCATAAAATGTTGTTTGGTTTGCTAAATACTGCATTCATTTAAACATTATTAGGAACATGAGTATGCTTTTTTATTTATAGCAGATCATGGATTTCACTTCAACTGTTCCAGGTACCTTCAAGTCTTGCTTGCTGTATTTATTCTCAGATGTACATTTAATTCACTCTTCCTATCCTGATAAGCTCTGATATGAAATGAAGATTCTCAGGATTGGACCCAGAGTGAAAGCATATCAAAGGCAGCATATTTCCAGTCAAAGATGATTTATAATTACTATTAGGTTTTGCTTGTTTGTTTGTTTGCTTGCCATATAGGATGAGTTTTAGCCACATAGTCTGCATTCAAGCTGGAGGAAGGGATTGTAGAGTTAAAGTGCAGCATGCGTAACCTCTGTCTGATGAACTTTGTTGGGAGTTGCTGTGACGTGGAACTCGCCCTTCTGCTCAATCCAAATACTAGTCATCATTTCCAGCGTGTGTAAATGTTCATCTCGATGATGACATTTCATTCCCGCCTTATCCCAGCTCGCGTTACTGCTTTGGGAATATCTATTGTAACCCTTATCCTTCCGCACACTGTGCTGTCGTCACCCGCTGCTGTAGCTAATCCACTACTATTTGGCAGGGAAACTGTTTATCCATTCTGCGTTAGGACAGATAGCTGAAGGAAAAGCTGGAGGAGGAGGCAACTGGCGTAGTGCGTTGTTTGTTCTGCAGCGCATTAACATGCTAGCTGAGCAGACAGGGAGAAGCAGACCAAGTGATTCAGTCACTGGAGTAATTTTGTCATGGGATTTGACGACATACTCCCAGGTATGCTACAGGGTTACTTTGAGCAGTCAGAAAGCACTGAAGATTGTGTTTGTGGAGATTTCTGAACTGTGCTGCCATTGACCTGTGGAGAATCACTTACCCAGATTAATAACACCAAACTGCTTGAATCACTGTCTTAAAAAGAGAATGTTGATGGCTCAGAGTCTCCATTTCCTCCATTCCTTGCTGCCTTGTTTGTTTTGGCTGCTGGTGGCTTGGGCAGCAGCCTTTTCTGCCACCATGAGCCCCAGTGCTGTGAAGGAAGAGGAACATGCCAAGGGCCTTCCATCTGAGGAACAGTTGCAAACAGTATTCACCCCACACCCTTCCTTTTTTAGTGTTTTTTGCACTCTACATTTTTCAGACTTTATTTTGTTGACTGTTCATACTGGAAAAGAAAACAAAACAAATCAAAACAAAACAAATCAAAATAAAACCCAATTGCTTTCCAACATTCAGGAAAAAGAGAGAAAAGGAAATCAGCAAGACAAACAATCTTCAAAATCTTAATCTTCAATTAATCTGAATCAAAATCACCAAAAGCTTAATTATCAAATCCAAAAGAATGAACTAAAGCTTGTTACAATTCAAATAACCATTCCCTTCTTTAAAGACATCACTTCCCTTTGATTCTCCCCAACTAAGAGTTACTCGCTGTACTCTACCCTGAGTTCTTGCTCTGATTTGTCCACTGTCTTCATCCAACAAATTATAAAGTTTGCTTTGAAATAGCCTTGTCCATGTTCAATACTTGTACACTTGTCAGCATTTGGAACAAGTTTTCCTGGAGATTGAGCAGTGTCTCTTTTGTCCAGCTCTGCCCTCTGAGGAGAACTGTTTTCTCTCCTTTGCCTTCAGGTAGCTCCCTGGTTCTGTGCCATTTCCCTTCCACCTATGCATTTCTTATTGTTCAACATGAGCATGAAAAGGAGAGAAACCCCAAAAACTAAAACAACACCAAGCCTTTTGATAGTAAAGGCATTGCTTATGTCTGAAACATTATGAGTGAATACCCCTGCAGCTTTAATTCTGCCACCTCAGACATGAACTTGACAATAACCTTCACGTGCCTGTGCACCTGTGCTGTTTTCCTTGCCCCCCTCGCAGCACCCCTGTCCTGCCCTGTCACTCCACTGACTGTGCTGGAGCACTCTGCCCTGCCCTGCTTGCAGCGGTGCCGGCGTGCAGCTGTCCCGCCGAGCTCGGTGAGAGCAGGCAGCAACCAGCTGCACCCAGGAGGCACTGAAAGAAGCTGAATAGCAGGAAGACACTGCAGCGTTTAAGCAGTGGGAAAGCCTTGTTTCTAGTTTTTTTTTTTTTTTTAAAAAAAAAAAAAAAAAAAAAAAAATTTTTTTTTTTTTTTTTTTTTTTTTAAAAAAAAAAAAAAAAAAAAAAAGCTTTGTTTCTAGTTTTCAGTTTATTTTCTGTTTTGTTTTGTTTTGTTTTTGGCATTAAGTCTGCCAAGAAAAACTGAAACAATCATCCTTTCAGGGAGGAACACAGTCCTGATTTTTACTCAGAGAGGACAATGTCTATTTTTCCCTGTTACTGATTGGGAATGACAGGGAGAAACATGCTTAGTCAGAGGGAATGTCTAGAGATCTTACTAAAGACTGAGCTTAATGTGGTCAACAGATGGTGATTTACTACATCTCCTAACATGATCCTTTCTGAATGAATATTCATAGTCACTGCAATTGGCTGTGCACCTAAGGAGAGTTCCCTGCTAGATTTGCATTTCTGAAGCAAGTCATGGAGGAGAATTTTTCTCCTAGAAGTTGTTTCACTTTTTTCAAATAATGAAAAATGCAAGCCATGGTTAAGGTCAATAAACTTCAATTTTTTAATTTAAGCAAGATCTCAGATGCTCATTAAAATTAAACCCTGGGTATTATGTTAATCTCAGCCTTAAGAACTTGTCTGTGACCACAATATGTTCTCAAAGATCTTGTATGTATTAACATTCTGCTTGTGAAATACAAATGTAAAAAAGGAATGAATTATTCTGTTAATTCTTTTTTCCACTAGCAAATATTTCCATTATCTGTCACCTTATTTATGGAACTACTTGTTCTCTTACATTTTCAATCCTCCAGTATAATTTTTTTAAAAAACCTTATTATTAAGTCTTATTACTCCTAGGTATTTGTGCTTCATTATTCCTTTATGCGCCTCAAGTTACATTCAAGTTACCATCGTTACATTCCTTTGATTTTTCTTTTTAGAAGTAACAATGCTGTAGTTTTATGCTCCCTGTAATTTTTAGAGCTCCATTTTTACTTGCAATTAACTTAACCAACTTGTCACTCAGACTTATTGGTTTTGAAATTCTGTGCTTGATTTTGCATAATGGTAAACACTCCCCCTGAGCTACCTTCATCATGTCTTTAAAGTTCAGCCAAATTTTAATAACTTATCAGCATATCACTAATAAACTTTGCCAGTTTATTTCACTTGTATTTCTCAGATTACACAGTTTATTTTATTCATATTTCTAAGTTAACTCCTTCCAAGGGTTGATTCTAAGCCATATTAAATAGCAAAGACCGATCCTCAAGCAGTTCCTAACTCTAACTTCATCTCCGCTGTTCAAAACATTTTTAAAAATCTCCTTTGATTTCTGTTGCCTGCAGCTCAGACTGCTGTGAAAACAGAGCTTCTACAGGGCTTGAAGAAGTGCTCCTCACGTGATGTTTGAATGCTCTGTTCTTCTGAGGTAAATTTTGATTATCTAGGTGTGTTATTTCTAACCTCGCAACAGTCACGAGTTCAGCAGTTGTGCTGAGGCTGCTTCCTTCACCCAAGTACTCTGTTAAACATTTCCTCTGAAGAAATTTGTATGCTGAAACACAGCAGCTTGAGAGTCCACTCTGAATGTGGCTATGACAGTCAAAACCAGCTGAAGATAAGCCCTAGAATTTGTCTAGAGTTCAGTTCACTGGCCTGAAACGTGCTCCTCTGCTCCCTTCTGGCAAATTCCAAAGTAAGTTTAGTTTCTATTAAACAAGATAGATTTGGGTGTTTTCTTTGCCAGCTGGGACTAGGCAGTCAGCTTGAATTCTGCTTCACGTGTTTTCTCCTTTAGCTTAAAGACTGTTCCTTCCTCTCCAACTTGCTCCCTAACAAATATACTAGGGGACTAATCATCCCTCTCAGTTTCTTTCTTGCAGAGCTAAATAAGCCAAATTCTCTTCAGACTTCTTTTGCAAAGTAAGCTCCCAGTTCTGCTTTTCACAGCATCATTCTCCTGTTTGACTGTTTCTTTCTGCTGTGTGAGTAACCAGAAATACACACAGCATTTCAGATGAGAAATATGTGTGTCAGATATCTCATCCGACACACTGTTAAATCACATTTGTCTCCTTCATGGTTGCTTGATCCATGGTGGCTCACTGTCATCACTTCTTCGATCCTGTGATTACACCCTGCTCTGCCCCTATTATCAGTTCTAAATAATAAACTTCTGCTTTGGGGTTCTTTGGTTTATCATTTTATGCTCCTATTATTGCATTTCAGCCTGCTTCTGAACCCTCTGGTTTTTCTTGAATGATGCTTCAATCACATTGGTGTTGGTGTCAGTCAGGTCTTGGCCTTTTCAGCAGATTTTNTTTTTTTTTTGTTACAAAGTCGTTATAAAACATTTTGTTCTCAAGATCAAGTCTAGAGAAACTCTATTAGACCTTCTCTGAAGGATAGGATAGGATAGGATAAACCAGAACAGTTCAGTTGTAAGGGACCTCCAAATATCATCTAGTCCAACTGCATGACCACTTGAGGGCTAGCCAAAAGTTAAAGCTTATTACTAAGGGCATTATCCAAATGGCTCTTGATCACTGGCAGGTAGGGGGCATCAACCACCTGAGTATGTTCCAGTGTTTGAAGACTATAGTACACTCTCTTTAAATGGAATTTTAGAGGGAATTAAAAATTAAAAAATGTATTAAAAATTTGCATTAAATATTTATCCTCCTGGATCTGCAATTACCTATGTATGGTGTATTAGTGTTCTGGGCTGGAGATTCTCTAGCCCCTACTTATGAAATTGCAGCAAGCACACTTAGGTTTCTTTCCATCTCAGAGGTGGTGTTTTCTCTTTTCTGTTCCTTTAATTTCTGTAGATAATAGTGGTTTGCAGTTTAGAACCACGTTATATTTCTTCCTACTTCTTCAAGTTTTATAACCTAATGGAAAAAATAAATATATATTTTTACTAGCCTGACTTATGATAACAGGAGAACTGCTGTTAATGTAAACATGAGAGATGGTTACTTCAATGTATTTATAGGTGGAAAAGTGAAAACCTTACAGAGAGAAAGCTGACTCCATGCATTTGGGTAGTACCAAAATTGTTGCTCATTCATTTATTTACCTCCTGAGGGTGAACTGTATTCAGACCTTTTTTCTGGTGAAATTTTTATCTGTTTCCCATTTGTTAAAAATGACCAACAATATGCAGTTGATGGACATGGGTCTGGATCAAAATGTTATTCCTTTGGCCAAAGAAAGGCTCAATATTCAACGGCAGCACAAGGAGACCTGTTTGGGGATATCTGTATTGCTAAGCAGGCTGTCACCTCTTATGCCAGTGCCAGACAGTTTTTCAGGGTGTGTGTTTTCACTTCTGGATATGAATTACAGTAATCAACTTAGCTGTGCTCTACAAAGCTTTCCCTTTTGCTGCATAATTTTAACTTTCACCACAGCTGCTAAGACCTTCTGTGATAATAAATATATATAGCTCTATTATAATGGAGGAATTGCTAGTTTCATTGTGCTGCCTTACACAGTTTAGCTGCTGCTGCTTCTTTTTTTTTTTTTTTTTTTTTTTTTTTTTCTCTCTGT